>JASGXE010007755.1:0-24434 GCA_030068105.1 Sinentomon sp. SZTP_YWyxl
TTGTTTGTTTGAACAAAAACAAACCAAACAACAAAAATTGTTTAAGATGAAACGGTGATTCAGATTGTTTGTTTTGAACAAAAACAAACCAAAACATCAAAAATTGTTTAAGTTGAAACAATGGGCCGATTTTTTAAACGAAGCCACCTTTTAGGCCACGGATAATTTTCCTTTTAAATGCAATTTTGTACACAGAAAGAAAAGAATCTGCGGTCTAAAAAACGGGCTACGTTTAAAAAATTGGCCCAATGATTCAGATTGTTTGCTTTGAACAAAAACAAACCAAACAACAAAAATTTTTGAGATGAAACGATGAATCAGATTGTTTCTTTTGAACAAAAACAAACCAAACAACAAAAATTGTTAAGATGAAACGATGATTCAGATTGTTTGTTTTGAACAAAAACAAACCAAACAACAAAAATTGTACAACGATTCAGATTGTTTGTTTTGAACAAAAACAAACCAAACAAAAATTGTTTAAGATGAAACGATGATTCAGATTGTTTGTTTTGAACAAAAACAAACCAAACAACAAAAATTGTTTAAGATGAAACGGTGATTCAGATTGTTTGTTTTGAACAAAAACAAACCAAAACATCAAAAATTGTTTAAGTTGAAACAATGGGCCGATTTTTTAAACGAAGCCATCTTTTAGGCCACGGATAATTTTCTTTTTAAATGCAATTTTGTACACAGAAAGAAAAGAATCTGCGGTCTAAAAAATGGGCTACGTTTAAAAAATTGGCCCAATGATTCAGATTGTTTGCTTTGAACAAAAACAAACCAAACAACAAAAATTTTTTGAGATGAAACGATGAATCAGATTGTTTCTTTTGAACAAAAACAAACCAAACAACAAAAATTGTTAAGATGAAACGATGATTCAGATTGTTTGTTTTGAACAAAAACAAACCAAACAACAAAAATTGTACAACGATTCAGATTGTTTGTTTTGAACAAAAACAAACCAAACAAAAATTGTTTAAGATGAAACGATGATTCAGATTGTTTGTTTTGAACAAAAACAAACCAAACAACAAAAATTGTCTTAAGATGAACCGATGATTCAGATTGTTTGTTTTGAACAAAAACAAACCAAACAACAAAAATTGTCTTAAGATGAACCGATGATCCAGATTGATTGTTTTGAACAAAAACAAACCAAACAACAAAAATTGTTTAAGATAAGATGAAACGATGATTCAGATTGTTTGTTTTGAACAAAAACAAACCAAACAACAAAAATTGTCTTAAGATGAACCGATGATTCAGATTGTTTGTTTTGAACAAAAACAAACCAAACAACAAAAATTGTCTTAAGATGAACGATGATCCAGATTGATTGTTTTGAACAAAAAACAAAACCAAACAACAAAAATTGTTTAAGATAAGATGAAACGATGATTCAGATTGTTTGTTTTGAACAAAAACAAACCAAACAACAAAAATTGTTTAAGATGAAACGATGATTCAGATTGTTTGTTTTGAACAAAAACAAACCAAACAACAAAAATTGTCTTAAGATGAACCGATGATCCAGATTGATTGTTTTGAACAAAAACAAACCAAACAACAAAAATTGTTTAAGATAAGATGAAACGATGATTCAGATTGTTGTTTTGAACAAAAACAAACCAAACAACAAAAATTGTCTTAAGATGAACCGATGATTCAGATTGTTTGTTTTGAACAAAAACAAACCAAACAACAAAAATTGTCTTAAGATGAACCGATGATCCAGATTGATTGTTTTGAACAAAAACAAACCAAACAACAAAAATTGTTTAAGATAAGATGAAACGATGATTCAGATTGTTTGTTTTGAACAAAAACAAACCAAACAACAAAAATTGTTTAAGATAAGATGAAACGATGATTCAGATTGTTTGTTTTGAACAAAAACAAACCAAACAACAAAAATTGTCTTAAGATGAACCGATGATCCAGATTGATTGTTTTGAACAAAAACAAACCAAACAACAAAAATTGTTTAAGATAAGATGAAACGATGATTCAGATTGTTGTTTTGAACAAAAACAAACCAAACAACAAAAATTGTCTTAAGATGAACCGATGATTCAGATGGTTTGTTTTGAACAAAAACAAACCAAACAACAAAAATTGTCTTAAGATGAACCGATGATCCAGATTGATTGTTTTGAACAAAAACAAACCAAACAACAAAAATTGTTTAAGATAAGATGAAACGATGATTCAGATTGTTTGTTTTGAACAAAAACAAACCAAACAACAAAAATTGTACAACGATTCAGATTGTTTGTTTTGAACAAAAACAAACCAAACAAAAATTGTTTAAGATGAAACGATGATTCAGATTGTTTGTTTTGAACAAAAACAAACCAAACAACAAAAATTGTTTTTAGATGAACCGATGATTCAGATTGTTTGTTTTGAACAAAAACAAACCAAACAACAAAAATTGTCTTAAGATGAACCGATGATTCAGATTGTTTGTTTTGAACAAAAACAAACCAAACAACAAAAATTGTTTAAGATGAAAATGACTATAAAAATATTTGGAGTAAAATTTGACCAACTTTGAATGAAAATTGTTTGGTGTTAGATTTAATTTACTCAATTGAAAATGTTTTCAGTTGAATTTGACTACTTGGATTGAAAATTGTTAGGAGTTGAATTTAACGAATTTAAAAGAAAATGTTTTCAGTTGTTGAATTTTCTCTTATGATTGAAATTTGCTGGGAGCAGGGATGGGTAAGTATAATACTTTCGTACAAAACGTGAGTTTTCTACGTTTTTTATGTGAAACGCGCGTATTATACGTGTGCAAAAATTTAACATGTGTGACACATGAATCGGGGGTGGAATTTGACAAAGAATTCAATTCTGAAGTTATTTCACAACACAGGGCAGTGCAGGAGGAATTAAACCTGAACAAGTTGTCAGAAATGATGACGATCGCAGGAAGGGATAAAAATAGCTCAAATTGCATTTTTAGATTTTTGTCAAAAACGGTGGCTTTCTTTTCAAAATGGGTCGCATTGTTGTACGATGTGGACTGGCGAAGGAAACTAAGAAAAAAATAATTGCCATTTTCCGTCCCAAATTTTTCATCCGAACTGAAAATTCCCCGGATCTTTCTCTTTTGCTCAAATGCCAGACTTCTCACTCCCATACCAAAGCTGGATTCTTGCTTGCATCTGGCTGGATTTTGATCAACCTTTTTTTTCAACATTTGAGGTTCGTGCAGGACTTTCTGCCATGTGCTCTGCACTTATCTCTTGGGTGAACGTTTTTTTAGTCTGTACTCCACCAAAGAGTCATAGCAGAACAGGCTCTCATGCCGTTAAGGCAATCATCAATGGCGAACAGCAAAGTTCATCATAGAGGTACCTGGGAAAGGGAAGGGAGGGAAGGACATGCGACCGTCGGCTGTATTTTCCGTGAGGAGGAAAGGGCAAAGTAAGGAGGGGACAGGAGTTCGGAAAACATCATCGGAATGTGGACCAGTCAATTGGCATTCAATAACAGACAGAAACAGCCACTGCAACCATATCACATGCAACCACTTAAGAACACCCACTCAAACGTTTTCTAGGTGTGTTAACACGTACGCATTATACGCACGTGTTATACGTAGAGTTTGACACGTTTACCCATTTTAATGCTGGGAGTTAAATTTAATTGACTCAATTGAAAATTTTTTCAGTTGAATTTGCTGATTTGATTGAAAATTGTTGGGAGTTGTTTACCAAACTTAATTGAAAATGTTTTCAGTTGAATTTGACTAATTTTATTTGCAAATGTGTCCAGTTGAACTTAATTGAGTGAAAAATGGTTACTAAGGAGAGAAGGGTCCGGAAGAAAATATCTTCAGTGGAAAAAGCTCAGCTTCCAAGTTATTTTGGGTTGCATCGCACGAAGGGGCGCTGTCAACGGAAGTCATGAAAACCATGTTACAATCGGGAGAAATTCACGCCGAAGTAGTTTTCCGCTGGATCCTTATCTCCGCATTTAAAACTAAATCGGTAAATGGTCACGTATAGAACTGTGATCAGAACAAAGGCGAAAGGAACCAATGTCGAATTTGAGAATAATTTCAATTTTAATTTAAATGGCTGAATAAATTTAAATTAAATTGTTGCCAATGTCGAAAAGAAATATCCATGACAAGGAAGAAACGCAACATCTCTAACAACTGGCAGCAAATTTGGGCATTGGTCAAAAACGCACAATTGGCAAAAAGGACAAGAAGTGTTGTTACTTTCTTCTTTCTTTTCTTTTTTTATTCCGTGCAGATGTTGATTCAGAGCTGCTGGCACAGCAATCCAAACAATCGCCTTCCTTTTTGTCATCTGGTGCGCCATCTACAGCCTGGTTGCTGCCTGCACAGGAAGTTCAGCACATCCGAGCCAGAGCGACTGAATCGGCACGGAATTAGCAAAATATCGTGCTAAAAATCCATGCAGACAGATCAGTATTAAACAGGACACCCTGTCGTTTGTTATCTATCACTGTATTGTTAGTCCACTGCCTGCCTCCTCCAGCTGCTATCTACCGATGACAAATCAGCCCCATCTTGCCACCCCTTTTCCTCATGATAATCAATCATTAGACCCCACTCCTGTACCACCGCCTTTCCGCATTTTCAATTTGAATGTTTTTGACAATCACATTTTTGTAGTTTTTGTCGTTAGTTCTTTGGAATTGTTTCTCCATTGCTGCACGAATGTTGCTGCCACGTGGAACCTGTCTGTTTCAATGTTTCACATTTCGGTGGACATTTGGGGTTTGCTGTTGTTGGTTGTCACAGATCTCGTATTGTACCTGACAAGTTGTGGATTGTATTCGTGTGATATGGATGGGATAATTTTGCATCATCAGAAATTAAATACAGGGTGTCCCATTATTATTGCTTCCCCACGATAATCCGGAGTTATACGGATTATGTTGGAATATTTTGCCACACATAGCGATGCAGAAGTCGGACAAGTTTCCACAAAAACTAGCCAGATCTTGAGCTGTTCCTCAACAGTTCGAGAAAATTCAGAAGTCCTTGAACAAAACTGAAAATATTGTTCAAACAGAATTATGGGACACCCTGTGAAGGATTAGTTTTGCACCAAGGCGTGAAAGTTGGAGATTGAATGGCCACAGAAATTAAATCACTACCTTGACGCTATTTCGATCTACGAATCAATTTGAGGCATGACGTTTCGGGGGTATCACACCCTCGTTTTCAGTCTTCGTGAGGGAGCAATACCCCCGAAGCGTCGTGCCTCAAATTGATTCGTAGATCGAAATAGCGTCAAGTTAGTGATTCAATTTCCGTGATTAATTTTGCATTCTGGAGTATATGTATGTGTGTTGGATTTTTCTGTCTCCCTGAATATCAGCATTCAAAGGGTTTGCCTGGCACTTCGGTTAACTGGTAAGGTTTACACACACTTTTGAAGGATGACCGCTTTCAAGAGGTATAATTCTAGGGAATTCACTTCCGAGTACGTTGGTTCATTATCGATAAAACTTGACCACTGCCACCATTTGAACAACTCTCCACCAAGTGTATTCATAACTCCACAAAACTGCATCTTCGAGTACACTGCCCTGCAATTGGTCTTTGATCATGGGAGATAACGACGGGAATTAAACTGTGGGTGATTTTATCAAATCTAAATGACTCCACGCAAGGCATTGACGTTCGTTCATGAGATGCGTGGAACTTGAGTAAGCATCGCAGAAATCGCAGTGGCATCAACGGGGAGTTGGAAAAAAGCATAGGGAGTCTGGCAAAACAATTGGGGGGGGGGGCTAAGGCCCAAAAAATACATGACAGTACAAAAATATTGGATATAACACAAGTTTTCCAGGTCCAAGTCAACAACACAGACATGCTCCTCCTTCCCCTATATCCACCTCAGTCCTCACCAAACTGAATTCTGGATTGAATTAAAAATGGTGGGAGTTCCCAATAACTGGACCTGTTGAATTCTGGTTCATTGTCAGGGAAAGGACAGACCTGGAAAACCAAACATTGTCAGGGAATTTTGCCATTTTGGAAAAGTCAGGGAATTTGTGATCGTTCCCCACAAATACAGGGAATTTTTGGAAATTTCTCTTTCCCCAGCTAGTCAAGTCTCTGTTACATAGAACGAGGCTTGACTGGACTTTTCCACCTTCTTTTCTTCTTTGTATTGTTATGCAAGGTTCGGCCACACGTGGGGCATATCAAACAAAGCCATGCGGTAGGCCTTGTTTGTCCTGGTTATTTTCAAACATTTTTCTGGCTATTAAATATGCTGAGATGGAGGGCAATGAGAACCCAAAATGTCTGGAATTTCCTCCTGGAAAACTGGGAAAAGACAGGGAAAACGGTCTCTGTCCGGCTGCATACACCCTGTTCGTTCTTTGTTAAAAGATGACGCTTTAATGATTGAGGTGCAGAAAAACACCACCTTAGGGAGAAACCTTCGGGCACCACCAACGGGAAACATAATCGACAAAATAACACAAATAGGCCACTATAAGGGTTCGAAATTTTGAGAAATGCAACAGTTCGCTCCACCACGCAGACGTGATACTTTTTCAAGCTTAAAAACACCATGGCCAGCGATCTGTTTATCTTGTGCTTAAAAAAGCCACACTTTCGCAGAGGCGAAACGTTGCATTTTTCAACATTTACGAACGGTTGGCGGCCTATTTGTGTTGTTTTGTCAATTAAGAAAACCTTGGTGCGGCGCACAGGCAATGCATTTCGACAAATGAGGCGGCACACAACGGGTGGACGCGCGTGACCAACGGAAAATTAGTGTCCATCATCTGGATCAAAATTGCTGAATTATTTTCAGATAGAAAAACATGCAGTGATGCAACAATGCACATGAGAAAAACGGTCAAACATGAACGAAAAGGTACCTACTCGCAGGCGGACCCAGAGAAATGCTGACATTTGGTTGTCACGGCTTTCATTGGGCTAACCGAAGTTCGGAGCAAGAAAACTTTTAAATTCAAAATGTTCGAAATCCGTATCCATGATCAGGCATCTCTGCATCTGAAATTCACTTCAGGCCTTAACGAGTATTTAAAGACTATTGGCAGACGGTTTTTGTATCGGACGAGACGGTTTTTGTATCGTGCCATTTTGGTCAACCTTTGCTGTCCTGCAGCTTTCAACTGGTCACAGTTACGGAGGCCATGGATTCAACTGGCTTCCATAAGCCAAAACGTGTAAAATTACAACCATTTTCAATGTGGATCCCTCATCATGCCATTGCGGAGCCTCCAGAAAAAAGTTTCAGTGGTCTTCTGTGAAATTGGTTTGCCTGGAAACTAGGCACAGAAGAGTTGGAATGTTTTGTGCCGAACCATGATACAATATCAACTTTTTTTGTCGAATAAACCTTTGGAGTGGCAGAGATTTATCTGTCCGTTGATAAAGTGACGTGACAGAAGGTCGATATTATAGATTCATAGAATCCATTATCGTTTTTTCTGCCTTTTCTCTGTTAGCTATCTCTCTATTTGGTCATGTTGTTGACATTTTTAAAAATCTTTATTCAACATGATATTCCATACAATGATAATCAAGTTGCTATTTTAAACATTAGAACCGCAAAAATTTTTTTTAATCAATGTATGTTCCTTCGATATCACGTGATTAAAAATGTTGTTCAAAGGGACATAGCTCTCGGAACAAATAAAACCGGAAACTCAACTTGCTTTTTTATTACGATCGTGAGGCTAACATGGCGTGAAAATGTGAACATTGCATGTTCATGTGGCCTGTGGGGATTTCCAGAAGTCATCGCAACCGCCCGACATTTTTGAAACCGCTCAGAGGTAATCGGTAACAAAAAAGGCACCTGGGTAAGTTCAGCTACTTGACTATTTTGAAGTCTCATCTGATATTTCAGGATTGAGGCTAACCAGTTTTGTCACAATGACTTTCACATGTAAAGTGGTTATTACAGCCTTGGTTGAAAACTGAAATTCTGCAGTGTCTTTCTTCACAGTTCCACATTTTCATGAGGATGCAGGCCGAAGAAAATACAGCCAAAACACGTGCAGATATGGAACACGTTTGTGACAATTCTTGGCATTCATGTGTTGAACAGTTGCCAAGTGGATGATTGATTTTCTTCTTCATTTGCCATCTTGAGCTGACAAGCCATACGGCGGTGGCTCGGCATGAACTTTGATGCACAACTTGGGCTCGCAAGGAGAACAATGCCCCACAATCGCAGCCCAACTCTGCTCTGCATTCAACGGAAACTGTTAGTCTGAAAAACGAGCACCTGAGACGCATCCCACCCAGATCAGCATAACAAAAAAAAAAAAAAAACTGCAGGGGATGAGACCAACATCAATGTTGCAGATAATTATTATTTTTTATCTGCAGGGACATTGTCCTGGCACAAATTACCACTTAAAGACAAAAGGAAATCGCTGGGACTGTGCCTTGAAATAGGCCGATATTGGAGACAAAAACAAGAGCCCATAGTTATACGAGTGGTTCAAAAAGTTTCACCCCGATACACTTCCAGCAGAGCTAGGGTACTGAAATTTGAAATACTTGGTAATTATTCTATCCTTTTGTGCCATGCCCACAAATGTTTGTTTTTTTCAACTGAGGTTTGCTTTCTTTTGAAGTTGTGGCTGTTCAGGATCATATGGGTTGGCGATAACTGATAACACTGATAAGGACCAACTGCTGCATTTCAGACAGATCGTTGCCTGGGGAAATCCGGAGAGCAGCTGCTCTCAAAGTGGAAATCCTTGCATGTTCTCCATCTTTTCCAGTTCCTATGAGCACAGGACGTGCAAGGATTTCAAATTCGAAGAGCAGCTGCTCTCTGGATATCCACAGCAACGATCCTTTTCAAAATTCTGGCATGCACCGCAACTCTGCTACAAGTACAGAACGATCTAAAAGTTCCGGTTGTAGTTCGGAATACCTGCCGACATCGGACTGGACGAGTTGGCTGCATTGCTCTGCAATACACAAAGCAATACACAAAAACCCAACCAAAACCAGACTTTAGCATGTGTGAAAACTCGTTCAGACCAGCATTTTTGAAATGTCGGCCAGCATTACAAACTGCAACCAAAGTTAGTTTACGCTGTTCAGGGTGGTGGTTCGCATGAGTTTCTTCATGCTCCCTGCAGAATGTTTCCATGTGGCCTGACATCTATCTGAGCATTTCAGGTATTTTAGACTGAATAATCCTCTGAATGGAGTGCTTCAATAATCTGTTGTATTACATTACATCGTTTTTTCGTTATTTTTTCCTTGACGTATCTTGACAGCAAATCATTCATTCTTGTTGTGCAGTCCGGACTTCTGGCAGGACATGGATGGTGTGTTGTTGACCTCCTCCAGTAGCTGCAATCAAGCAAGCTATCATGACTTCAACAGTTTTCTGCTGAACTTCCGAGTCATGGATGGAATAAACTGCTGTTGCAGAGCATTTGAAGATAAACTAACTCTTTGATTGCTCCTGGTCTTTTAAGAGGTGTTTCTGCATACAGCTGCCTGCCAACAACATGGCAAAACGAGAAATAAACCAGAAACAAAGATTTCTGCTTTTTGAGCTGCGGTAAACAGCACTTTAGTCGAAAAAGATTCCACATCAGACATTTCTGTGGCAAGCCAGCAGGGACTGACAACATCTCTGCCCGTTGCCTACATCAATGCCATGCCAAATGATGCATTCAGGTAACTGGGGCCAAGCTTGCATTACCTAATCTTTCTTCAAATACGGCTCGCTTTGTGGATTCGTCAAGGAGAAAATGACGAAAAACCGATGTCAGACATACAGATGTTTCGAAGCACCCTATTCAGGCAGTTATTCAGTTCATTGATGTCAAGATGCACACGGGATTAGCTAAGGTAATGTTCTCCAATGACCATACAAGAGTGCACACGTGGACCACCATCAAAGGAACAAGCAGGGTACCCACAATTTTTGGAATTCCATTTCCATGACTTTCCCAAATGCTGACCCATTTCCCTGCCCAACCAAATTAAAGTGTCTGTCAAATTTCAAAAGCCGCCACAGGCCTTACGGGTGTCAACAGGTCAGAGCCTCAGCGAGGTTCCAATGGGCGGGGCCTCTGGCAAGGCATACATGGGACAGAGTCCCCAGAAGCTAAAGAAATTTTGAAATTTGGGTGTTCATTTTGGCACCAAAATTTCCTCTTTTTTTAAGTCTCAGGGCGATCCTTATTATCCCTGATTTTCCCTGACTTTTAGCATATTTTTGGTCAATTCCTTGACTTTTGATGTGATTCCGTGACGTTCCCCGACTGTTGCGAGCCCTGTAAATTTTCACAATTTTCTCATCTGTCGCGTGACTCGTCTTCCTCTCACCCTCTGGCTTCCACAGAGAAAAAAGACTGATCCAGTCATTCTTGAAAGATGACACATTGCTAAAAAAATGCAAACAAAAGTTTTTGGCCACAAATAGAGCAATTAAGAAAAAAAAAAAGAAAAAAAAAAAAAACAGTTTGCTGCAGATTTTCACAGTTCTGTTGTAATGCGCATCAAAATCAACAACAAACCTGACACTTTACAAAACCCCATGCAACATCTTTTTCAAATTTTGGTTTAACAGAAAAAGACAAAATACGGTGTCCTGTCCTCCAGAATGTCGAGCCATGGGTTTTTTTTTCAGACTTTTAAAGAATAGTGCAATTCGGTTCTCAACAAGTTAGGAAAATAAAATTGCCAAGGTTATTCTGGGTTTTCGAGGCTTTCTCAAGTGACATAAAGCGGCATCCGTGAAGCCACAGGCCACAAAAGTGGAGTATGTTGTGGTGGCATCACCACCAAGGTGCAAAGGGACTGAGCTTCTGAGAGATTTGGAAGATGTGAGCACCTCAAAAGCCAAAGCATTCTGAAAAGAACAGGTTGATGATTGACAATTTTCAACAGTTTTTCCAAAAAATTCGAAATTAGTGGTTTTAGGAGCATAAAGGTTCTGGAACCACGGCAATTTGATTCACAATCTTCTAAGTGCCAGAAAATGCATTGCTTCATGTGATGTATGGGATGTACGAGCACTTTTGCACGTGACTTCATGTACAGTAAAGTTAAGAAAGCTGGTCTAACGACACTTGCCAAGGCGAACTGGGGACCGCAGCAAACCCGCATGCAAAAGATTGTGAGCAGCCCTGCAGACTCAAAGAGGAAAATCGTTGACATTTAGCTGACATTCACGGACGAACAAATCCGACATGCGTCAGGCAAGGCATCACTCCAACGATCACTCGTTGCAGTGATGCCTTGCGTCAGGCGTGCTATTCTTTTGCCTCGTGGCCGAGCCATTTCCAAATCTGAAATGCATCAGAACCGCCTCTGATCGGAACCGCGCAGCTGCGTGCGCACCGCGAACGAAAAACAAAACCATTCGCCTCAGCCGTGTGTGTTGCGTGTTGCAGTCTTTTTGTCAGGTATCTGGCAATACCAACGATGTGTTTAAGTGGAGAGATAATGGACGAAGCAGCTTGTATCAACAGTCTGGTGGATGGGTTCGCCCCTGGTTGGCAGTAGGAAGAAGTGCGAAATGTAAGGTAAATAAGTGAACGTTTTTTGCAATGTCGAAAATCGATTGTAATACCCATATGGCTGGGCCGATTTCGACGTTTTTGGTGTCCCCGAAAAGCGCAAAAATTCCTCGAAATTTTCGACAATTGAGCTGTCAATGCAATAGAAAGGTATTCATCGAAAGACCGTGCAATGTTGCATGGACGCGCATTTTTCTTCAAATTTGGAGAACTTTCGCATACTTCAGCAAGAGATTCTGGGGCTAAAGAGTCATCAAAAAGGTGATTTTCGTGTCAATCGAAAGAAAGTACATTTACCACAACTTTCTCACAGGTCGATCACACTTTACGCAGTAGAAAAATTTGAATAACAGAACAGCTCAATTTGTTGACAAGAAACATTAAAATATGCAATATTTTCAAAGGCGCACTTATTTGCCGGTTATGGTTACACACATTTGCCTGCAAATTCATGGAAATAATTCGATTGAGCGCATTCCGCGTTTCCTTAGCGATTTTTGAAACGGTGTTTGCAACTATTGGAACTCATCAAAAAACTCATTCCGTGCCCACCAATAGGTGGTTAGGGCCAAGTCCTCCAATGTCTGCATTTCGAAGTGGTGAGGCCCCGCCTGCCGGTCACTCTTCATTTATTGATATCTCGTTGGTTTCACCTGTGTTTGCAATATTTGTTTCAAGCGGAAAAATTCAGAACACAAAAAAGCACTGTCTGTCGATATCCAAAGCAAGAGGCCAACACACATTTGCAGGGATAGCCAACGTTCTCTCTGGCACGACCGACTCCGAGGCGATGTTTTTCGCTGTCGTTTTCCCAGATTTCTTAGCTGTACAAAATGCATTTTACGATGCATGTAATATTAGACATTACATGGCCCTGTGCTTTAAAATTCTGAAAAATCTCTCCTATGACCAGAGATTTTTGGAAGATTCCATGTGGAGTGATGCAGGTTCAGTATCCTACAACAAAATAAATGAAGAGAAAAGCAGGTAATTATTCATAAACAGAAAATCACGACCAACCTAGGAAAAGAACACCAAATAATAAAAAACACAATATGCTAACAAATGTACAAGAAATAACAGAATAACAACTAGCACAGCCAATAAAAAAAAGAATCCACAGAGAAAATGTCCAACAACAGCAAACAGCAAAGAACATGAGAGAAACGAAGAAAATGGGAAAAATGCTCCCATAATGGTAGAAAAAACCAGATTATTATCCTGAAGGAAAAGTAGGTACAATGGTCTGGAAAATTCAGAGATAATTTCTATTTCCAAACTCAAAACTAGCCTCCAACTCACGAAAATTTCAATTTTTTGTATTTTCATAGCATTCACCAATTCTGTGGATCAGACATTTATTTCTCTCTCACAAAAAACATTTTTTGCTCGGTGGAGGGATTTAGTGAAACATTGAGCAATGATAAGTTCATGAAAAAATTATTGAAGATTGCTTTTCTAAAATTTGACGAGTGAGTCCACATTCTGCTACTCTTCAGAAGGGAAAAACACTGTTTTCCAAAAACAGTGCAACTTCAAAGCAGTCCGGCGACTTCAGGGTGATAAAAAGTTCACACACTCATCAGAGAGAGAAAAAAGCAAACAAGTCATCATCAATAATATGAGCACTGTCCCAAGGAATTAGCTGTATTAAAATGTGTTTTATGATGGATTTTACAGTTTTTACAAACACGGTATCGACTTGGCGTGTTTTTTTTGTAATGCCAACCTTCCATTATTGCGAATTTGATAATGGGTGAGGGTGACTGGACTGTTTTCAAAGGGGAGGGAAATCATTAGACTCCAGATGATGCAAACATATGTCCAGTCCATGCATTTCAAGGTAACAGTTCAGAAATCAGAATACCTGCCGACATTGAACTGAACGAGTTTTCACCATTGCTCTGTGATATACATAAAGCAACCTAAACCTCACCTAACCTGACCTATTCTATCCTTCCCACCTCGTCCTCATCTTCCTATCCCATTTTGGCGACTTGAGCGCGTGTGAAAACTCGTCCAGTTCACCGTTTTTCAGATGTCGGCAGGTAATCCGAACTGCAACCCATTTCACATCAGGAGGAAATACCAAATTTCACATAGCGCTATCAGTGCCCAAAAGGGCGAACACGATTTTAGGGACATTTTACAAAAGGTGTGAACACATTGAAGGGTTCACCCATCTGGCAAATTACAGACTTCTCTCATTCTATTCTGTCCAACACTCACTTTGATAGCTGTAATTTGTCCAAAGGGCAAAACCCTTAACATTATCACCCTTTTAAAAATGACCCAAATATCCTGTTCGCCCTTCTGGCATACCATTAGCGAAGGATTTAACAACTTTTAGAACTACTTATAATTGGGGCTTCAGGAATTAACAACAGTCTCAAGAAACGGTTTGAACTTTGGCAAATGCGTGAAATTTTTAATCTTTGAGAAAAGGTCACCCTTGAAAAATTTTGGATCAGTGTTTTTTTTGGCAAACTACCTAAAATTTGGAAAAGAGAAGGTACAATTCAACAAAATACAAATCACACATATTTTTTTATCAAGCAACATGGTAATATATCTCAGGAATTTGTCCATCATCGACAGATGTTCCGTTATTGCTTCCAGAAGCAAATGAAAAGACAAAGCATATTTTTCCACCGGAAGGACAATCCAGAACAACCTTCCTCAGGCCCCTCGTTCCATAATGTGAATCAGCACCCTGCAACAGCAAATGGGAAAGAGGACAGTTGAAGCAGGCCAAAAAAAACAAAGAGAATGAAGAGGCTCATAGAGGGCTATTTAAAAGTCTCTTGACAAGACCAGAAAAGTGCACATGCAGTAGGTAATTCCTGCAGGTAAGTTCGTGTTGCGATTCCTTATATTCCTGTTCAGTGCTTCTGGTAGACAGCTCAGTATGGCAGGCAGCTCAATCTGGCTCAGTCAGACACACAAGACAGCTCAATATGGCTAAGAAATGATCAGAAATGGCTGCACAAGAAGAGACTGAAAAGTTGGAGATTGAAGGATTGTTGAGGACTTTTGAAAGACCCCGCACTGTACACCAGACCATTTATTGAAAAAGGTGGAACGACCTGCACGACTGTATCACCATTGGAGAAAAAGTGGAATAACATGGCATAAACCTTGCACAGAGAGACTTTGAGACAGCACAACAGTCTCAAGGACTCCCACGAAAAACACATATTTTCCTTTTTCTTTGGGGGTCCATTTGGGGCTGTTTGGGTTGGAGTATCCACTCAATTTTGGAAACAGCACCACTCCATGACCAAGGGCGTCGGAAGTAAAAAATCTCAGAGGGGGGGGGAAAACATAGGCCGCGCAGCGGCCCAAAGCATGGGGGGTCCGGGGGGCGGGAGCCACCCGGCGGGGATCCCTGGTGGGGGGTCTGGGGGCGAAGCCCCCCAGAAGCCATCGACACATGCGAAAATTTGTTTCCCAAAAACAACTCTCAGAACAATTTTTGCAAGTGAGTCCGGTCGTGGAGTCCAAAGACAAGGCCTGGGAGTATAAAATACAAAATTTCGGCAAGACATCACTGCATTCAAGAAGCCCTCCTCTTGCAATCACGCGAGAGATTTTATAAATGCTTTGCCAATGGGAAATTTTATGGATGATTTTTATTTGGAAAAAATACCTGGGATTGTTCGGTCGGTTGTTTTAGTGGATCTGTTCAAAGCAAAATGTGATTCGTGCAAACTGAAAACTGTGCACTAAACTCAATTCTAAATGCATAGTTGCGGTGAAATTATCTGAGTCACAAATTAACCAATTTTTTCATCTAACTGTTGCCTCCGAAACTTTTTATCCCTCTTTTTACTCTTATGCAGGCGGTGGAAAACAAAGTGCCATATTGCAACAAGCTTTTTAGAGAAGCCATTTTTATCATCGAGAAAAAGAGGATCTTTATTTCTACTGCATTGAGTTTTTACCAATGTTTCATCAATCGCAATATTTTACATGTATCAGTGCATTAATTCCGCCTCATCGTACACTGTGTAATGTGGACAACACTGAGACACGTCACACGAGGCGAAAAAGGGTGCCACGAAAGCGAAAAAGGGTGCCACGAAAGCGAAAAAGGGTGCCACGAAAGCGAAAAAGGGTGCCACAAAATAGGGGCATACACCATAAAACTCAACTCACAGCACCATGACCCTCCTGTTACTCTCGTGCAGGAACGAACAGTGCACACCACTCCACTGCATTCTACGTATATTGCCGATTTGAGATCTCAGTGCAGATTGATGATGCCAATTATAATTGGTCATCATTCAAAAGGGTGAAGGCAGAAGAGTTTTTCCTAATGCCAAATGATTTTGCCCAATCCCATTGCCGCAGCGTTCACAAACAAGAAAACAGCACACAGGGCGAACGTCACAGTTGTTCGATCATGTGGCGTTTGGAGCAGAAATTGTGAACGCACTGACCCTTTTCTTTTGAATGAATAATTCTACATTTTCAGGTAAAAGTGGGATGAACAAACTGTTGGGGGTGGTCTGAACAATGACCAGACTGCCCTGTGCTGCTGGTGCAGTGGTGCAACCGGATTAAACACGAGGACAGAGACACCAGAGACACGAAGGAGAAGAGTGGTTTGAACTGAATTGGGAAGTGAGGGAGTTGCAAAGCATTCCCTTTGCATGTGGAAGGAATGCATGAAACCACATTGCAGAGCAGCGCAGCATTCAAAGGGTTCGGCAGGCAGTGTTGTATTGGCAGGGAAAAGGTCATTTGAAACTCACTATTTACCCTTTAACATTAGTGGAATTTTGAGTTTCTCCTTTTGTGAAGGAATACAAATTCGTATACTTGTGATGAGATTTTGAGGGGGCAGTGCGGCACTTGTCGAGATGGTTTACAAGGGCGGCAACATCTGAGTTTTAGGAGGGGCAGTGCCCCTCCTGATTTTTTCCAGGGGGGGGGGGGGGCAGGCTGCCCCTCCTGCCCCCCGGCTCCGGCGCCAATGTCCATGACTTGTGCAGGATGAAGATGATGTTCGACATGTTCAGGCATCTTTTAATGCCAAAAACACCTTGTATAGGTAATCAGAAAAATGTGTTATCAGGAAACGCATTTCACTTAGCTTTTTTCTTTGGACCATCTGAGCTCACGTTTGTTTTCCAGGGTCAGGTCTTGATTTCTGTGCCATTTGCAGACACAGCACGCACATGCTGTGACATCAGCGCAGGATGTTGAACTTGTTCAGACTTTCTTTGAAGCCCAAAAGCACTTCAGGGAACCAAAAAACCAACCAAATCTATTTGTCCATCCCACTCACTTTCCGAGCTAGCTGATCAATTCGAAATGTCAACAATGACCTTGAAGTTATTTTGGACGTCCAAGCAGAATATTATTCTAGAGTCGTAAATCCTGAGAAATCACAGGCAATTCTGATGGGTTCTGGGTAAGCCCATCACTTGGGAAGGATTTGAGAGATTTAGACCAGTGCCTATTTGGCTTTCTTAACATGAATGGTCATTTTCATGGTGCATGTTTAGAGTCAACAGGCCTTCTATTGGTGAAGAAAAAACACATTTTGTGAGCACTCCCTCCAAACAAGGATGATGGTGCGGAAGGGCATGAGGGCAGTGCCTTTGCCACTCTCCGGACAATTCAATGTAGGCGATGAAGAGAATTTATTAGTTTTTTCCACTGGAACTGCCTTCATTCTGCTCACATGTCATTGGAAATAGGCGGACAAAAATGCATATCAGAAATATCTGTGCAGGCTGATTGCGAGGAGCACAAATCGTATTGTAATCATACCATTACCTTTATTTTGGTGGAAGAAATAGGCATTTGACATGAACAGTGGCCACAATGTTCAAGTAGAAGTAGACAACAAATTGGAAAAATGATTAAAAATGTGTCCCAAAATGCCAGTTGTGTTGCCGAAGGAATAAAATGTAAAGAAAATGTCTCGAACCTTGAGCCTCGCAGCAGCAGTGTAGTGGATGTTTGGCTGAATCTCAACCGGCTCCTTAAACATGACCTTAAACGTTGAACTTGAGCCATCCGATGTAAATGCTGTGTCACAGGTCCCTGCGATGCGACCCGAGCCAGTGGAAGAAATCTGCATGTGAACTTTATACTCGCAGGTCACATGAACTGAGCCATACAGACCGAATCCCAGGACAAATATCCGCCTGTCCACCATGAACCTGAAACAGAAAGTAAGAATTAGGATTAAGGAAGAAATATACGGAGCATGGGTGTATCAATCAAATCCAGGTCCCTCAGGCCATAGGCAGCTGTTTGCCTCTTTTCATTGGGTGTTTAGTAGATCCACGTTGCAAAATCTGCTCAATGCAGCACTTTCCTTTTCTTGCTTGAAGCTGATGTGCTTAATCTGCAAGTGTAGGTGCTACTTATGTATGCATTTTCAGAGTCAAAGCCACTCAAAACCGACACATTTTTCAGCATACCACTGCACATTGGCAAAGTGCAGTGGCATGCCAAGAAGAAGCCCTTCTCACTCTCCTTGATTTGTTTTTCATGTTAGCAACACAAATTGCCACCAGCTTCGAGGAGAGGAGTCCCCTAGTATTTTTATGGTGAGTGCCCATCCCAACTCACGCCTTCGGACTGCCAGAGGCGTGGTTAGCAGCACCTTTAATTTAAACACCGCCACTCCAGCTAGCGTTCGCATGGCGGTGGGCAAAAGCATTGGGATAAAGAGAGAGGCTTCCGTTTCGGCAATGGCCCGGTCGTTCCCGGCTCAGGCTATCTCAAGTTCGGGTCATGGCAAATTCATCCAAGCTTTGCTTGGGAAAAAATCCCGGCTCTGCCGGTTTCAAACCTGCCTTCTCGGCATTCTTCCCCTGCCTTTTCTAGGCAGTTTTAAATCTGTTGCCTGCGAGCAGTTTTCCGGGCCTGTGGCTCTGGTTTCAAGGCCGTCCCGCATGAGCTTCACCCGGCCGCGGCACCAAACCAGTGCCTTGCTTTCCTGGGCACCTCTCCGGCACTCGGCTGATAGGAAAGGCCAGCATAGGCGAGTGCCTTCATACACGAAAAAAATAGGATATTTCAAATCGCAAACTGCCGATTCCAAGGCGAATTTTATTCACGCCGTGCAGTCCGCAGATCAGGGCTTGATAGCGCCCGACAAATGAAAATAAAACAGGACAGGATGTCCGCAAAGAGCAGTATGCTCTTGCACAGCCCTAGATCATTCCAACTCCTTTCGATTCTCCATCTGGCCTGGTTAATTTGGTGCAACTTGGAGACAACCTTGGGACATTAGGGGAGACTTGGGACCATTGGGACACAATGCTTTCCCAGACATCAACGAGCAGAATCCAAAATTCAAAATAGCCAAAAGATGTCTCTAATAGCCCTCAAAGATCACATGTTTTTCAGCTGTTTTGATTTTGTTCTGTTGGAGTTGTCACATTTTTAATTTTTCCATAGGCGAAAGTAAATTTTAAAATTTCGACTGATTTTCAATTTCTGACAACAAACTCATCCGAGGATATCCAACTGCCTGTCTCATCCATCAGTTAGATAAGTTGTTACAAATATCTGGCTTCATAATTTTATTCTGCTTCATTGCATGCCTGCAGAACATGATTGTCCACCAAAACACATCCCGGGGTCCATTGGGACATAGTTGTCTGGGGTCCATTGGGACATAATGTTTTGGCCTGGTTTTGCATGATTCCATTTTTTGTCAAGCAACCTTGCAAAAAGTAAGTTATCTTTGCGTTTTAGACTCAGAAAATGTGAAACCCAAGAAATCTCAATGATACAAGTCAACACACATCTTTTGAAAGCCCTTGGGAACCCTGTGTGCAATGTTCCGTATGATGCTTGCTGGTGCCTGCCACATAACATTGTACCTACAATTTCGGATGTCAGAAAATATTTTCATGTTTACTTTAGCAAACCTGCTGAAGTAACAGTGAAACAAACTTTCACGGGTGACGGCTGGATTTATTACCTCTGTCCCATTTGACCCCATGCTGTGTCCCATTGGACCCCAGGCCGGGGTCCAATGGGACAGTCGGTAAGCCTCCGGGAGATCAGAAATTGCAGGAAAACTACAAATATTGCTTCAATTGTGTACATGGCCCATTTGTTGTTGCCAAGATATCAGAGATTGTTGAGCCACAAAAAGATTTGGATTTTCTGTGACATCTGCTGGGGAAATGGGAAAATTCAAAAAATTGTCCCAATGGTCCCTATCTCCCCTACATACCTTGCCTCATGGGGTGGGATGTCCAAGAAAGCCCCCCCTCATTGAGAAAGTCCAAGAACCCATCCAACATAGACGAGAACCACCTTCTAAAGATTTGTTAATCCCGCGCTTGACCACATCATTGGTGATCGAAGTAAATTCGGGGTTCTTGGACATCCTTACAAGAAAAGGCAATGTTCCAATTTGTCCTGGCGACTAATGGGACACCTTGGGTCTGCCATGACATCAAGGGTAGTGTTCGTAAATTTCCAAAAATTTTGGTACTTTTGCAGGAATATTTATTTTTCCTGAATTTTGGGAACATATGAAAATTCCTGGAAATTTTGGGAATATTCCCAGGAATCGTCCATTTTTGGGAATCTTTGGAAGATTCTCGGGAATTTTTAAAACAATCTGAGATTTCCGATATAAAAATTTCCGTTCAAACAGGAAGGGGACCACATGTGTCATCAAAAGTTTGTTCCCATTACTATCCAGTTTGCTTTTCGTAAAATGTTGATCTCAGATTCATATTTGGCATCGACATTTAGTTGGCGAAGTTCAGGCTTTCTGTTGCCATGGATGCCATTGAAAAATGCTCACTGCAGATACTTTATTTATGAATAATTTGCTGTACCTAATAGGCTCCTTAGGTTAGGTATTGTGTGTGCAAGAAAAGATGAATCAAAACATGTGCTTGTATCATGGGGTTGTTTCGCCTGGTAAGCTTCAAAAGATCTCCAGTGACCATTGTCGCCCATGCACATATGTGAAGTCTGAAAAAGCGGAATCAACACAAAATGGGCCTTCTCTAATTGTTGATCTATCACGAACCGAAAGAGTTCAGAAAAAGGCCAGCAATAATTCTACATTTCTGCCAACTTCTGAGCATTGGCTAGCTCCTGCTTTGAAAAAAATGAAATTATGGGAAAATCCGCAAACACAGGAAATTTCAACCATTTTGGTTTGTTCTTTTGGCCAAGAATTTAGATCCTCGGCCAAAAAATATTTGCTCAATTTGTCCAAAGACAAACTGAAGGACAAATTATTTTCCAATAGGTGAGTTTTTGTTGGTAAATACTTTGTCGACATTATTTTCTTATCCGAAGTGCTGCAAAATGCTTTCCTTCAAAACAATTGAAGCGTGTGCACCAGGAACGGGTTGAATTAAATTTACCATTTTGCGATGAATGTGCCATTGGGAATTTACATTGCCCCATGTTTTAAAATTCAGAAAAAGACTTCTATGGCCGGGCACTTTTCAAAGACCATATTTGGCCTTTGTCTTACGAAGGTCGGTAAAAGAGTTTTGCAAGTTGCCCCAAAAATTGAAAAGGAGCGATTTTCATTAAGTGTACATACTTCCAAAAATCAAGAAATGCACTCTTTCGGAACATTCTTGCAAATTTTCAGCCATCTTGTGTGAGTATCTGGAAAACTATGATGTCACGAAAGGAGTTACTTTTGTCATCTGAATTGGCTGATTTTGAGAAATGTTTGACCCGAAGAAATTGCATCCCTGCCATGCTCTTTCGAATTTTCAGAAAAGGTCAAAAGTGGTGTGGTGCATACTCACATATTGTGTCTTGAGGATGGGCGCCAAGAACAACTTTTTTCTCCTGCAGGGCATCCCAATTTTCTTCTCTTTATGTGATGATGGACTCCGTCAACGACTTTGGTCCTCTGAATGTGAGAGCCACTGGACTCATTTTGGTGGGGTTTGAGACGACGCCTGTCATGTGTGTCCCAATTTGGTCCAGTCATGTGATTGCATGATGTTTATGAAGGATACCAACAAACTCCAGCCCAACTATGCATCGAAATCCACGTTGAAAATACACATACTTGGATGGAGTTGACGAGGAAAAACCGTTTGGTGATGTGCATCTTCATTCATTCAAACTGCGTCAATTCCTTGCTAGAGTTCGTCCATCAGCAAAATTAAGTTTCATCACATTTGTTTATTCTCTGTTGATAATTTTGAATAGCCACAGTTGAATAATTTCACGTTTTCTTTGCGCACGAACTTGTTTATTTACCTTTCTGATCAGTGGTGTTTGGAGAGTTTGTCTGAGACACCATTTGATCCAAAGTTTCTGGAGCCTTCTGGAATCAGGGTAGATTGCTGAAATTGTGCCAGAGAAGTGGCACTTATTGGAGGCAAAATCGCCAGCAGGTGCGCTCTCACTATGTGGTACCACTTTCTTACACCATCGATATTTTGTTACGTTCGTGGCTGGTATTTTCACTCCATAACAAGGGTTGGCTTTGAAACACCCTGTACCACTTTTGCAATTGTTCAAACCACCTACCGCAAGCTGCAAACAGGGGTCACTGACCCCTGTGAACAACTACTAAAATGGCCTGAATTTTGGTGGCTTATTCTTGGGGAAGACATCTGAATGAATAATTGAAATTGTCAACCCTGTTTCAGAACAACCATGCCTTTTCGGCACAGGAAAAAACCGGAACTTTTTTAAATGCCTGTATCTTAGTATCCCAGAGGCTGATTCAAATTCCCTTTGGAGCATTAGTCAAAAAGGGTTGGCGTCACAAGTGACCAAAAAATCACTGAAATCGGGTGAACGCCAGCCAAGCTCTGGGCCAACTTGCAAAACTCATTTACCGACCCACGTAACTCTGGGCATAATGTGTCAAAAGTGTGATTTGAAAAAATGTTTCATCGCCATTGCATTTCTGTTTTTTTTTCACCTGTGTTGACTTGGTGAAGCTTGCGCCACAAATCGAAAACCAACAAATGCTCCACAAAAACAGTCTCAAATTGTCCAATGAGCTGCAACATGAACCCAGCCGATAAATGTTTGAGCAACATTTGCTTGAAAAAGTGAAATGAATGAAGATCACATTTTTATGTTCGAACAACACAAACCTTCAACTCAGATTCGTTGGGGAAATGCACAAACACAATAAACATTCTTCTTTTCAAGCCGAACTGAAGTTCAAACTCAACTTCAGTTCAGCTTGAACTCAGCTCAGATTTATTTTTGGAATTTCTTTGTTCAGGTCAGGAAACGCAATGTCAAGATAGCTACATTAATTGTCAAGATGTACCCACCTATCTATCTTCTACAAATGTGAAGAGAAGTGGGTCATAAGTGGGTTTGGAGAATAAGGCTGTAAATTTTCGGGGAAACCTCGGTATTCTTAGAAATTTTCACCAGAATTTTCAACAAAAATTCCTTTGAATTTTGGGAATATTCCGTTTGGAAATTTTGCAGTCAAATAAAAACGAGATAAAATATTCCCAGGAATGTTGGAACATTCCCAACGGGAATGTTCCAACATTTTTTGTTAACCCTGAACTGCATGAGAAAGTTTCAAAATTACTTTTCGATTTTTTCACTGAAAATGGCATATTTGAGGTCCACTGTGGCCATAAATGAAGTTATTTTCCCGTTATCTTGCATAGTTTTTCTAATAGTTAACGATACCATATGGCAACATTATGCAGTCTGCCAAATCCGTTCATCTTGAAACGATGATGCCAAACGGCAACATTATGCAGTCACCTGAAATCACACAATGATGCCAAACGGCAACATTATGCAATCACCGGAAATAACATAATGAGGCCAAATGGCAACATTATGGATTCACCAGGCTGGGATGACACAATGATGACAAAGACGACATTGTGCAGTACCTGTAATGACACAACGTTGTCCAGCATCACTCTAAGAAACGATGCAATGTTGCAGAAAGGCAACACAATGCAGACATTGGCAATGTTTGACATGTCAAATTTTTATTTCGTTTTAGGCAAATTTTATTTTTTAATTGCCAACATAAAAATCAACAAATGCAATAGGTGATGTGTGGCCTGAATCGGCATGAAAAGCAAAAACAAAGTTCTGCAAACCACTGAAAATTATCGACAATGAGCAGCTGTTTCGCTGCTTCATTTTTTTCAATCTTTTTGAGGCGTGCCAGCCACCAATCCTTCTGTTCACACACGGCAGATCAAAATCAGTGCAATATTGCAAAAATTGGTAGTTCATTTTGCTTTGGTCTTTGCGCTTTTTACATCTCCTACAACTAATATCTATAAGGGGAGGATATGGTGGTAATCACTGATGGCAACAGGAGCTTGCTCTTGTTAGATTTTTTCCTGAAGGTCTTCAAATCCAAGTTTACACTGAGCAGCATCAATTTCAAACCATTTTGTAAATTTTTATAATGTTTTTGGGGCCTATCTTTTTTATTGAAAAAAAAAATGAATAAAATATAAAATTATTGTAGGTATTTATAAAATAATAAAAAGCACCAAATAAGTAATATAATATAAATAAATACAAGTAATATAAATAATAGTTATAATTTTTAACTTTAACCCTCAGTCTTGTTTCGGTTTTCAGAACCATGGCAGACGGGCTGTTGTGCACGGACAGGATGAATTCTTCCCCGATTATTAGAATATACATGGCTCAATGAATACTTTAATGGCTCCAAATTTGCAGATCTTAATAAATATTTTTCGTAAACAAGAAATTAAAAAAATGAACCAGACCCAATCAAACTAAAATTATTTCTGGTAAAATGCAAAGTTTATATGCTCAACGCAATCCAAGTGTCTTCAAGAAGTCACAAACACAACAAATTATCAAACACGATAAAGTCTTAAAACCAGTCTGTGTTGACATTTGCATTGCTTCCAGTGAACTGCATCGACTCTCAA
>JASGXE010007756.1:0-20128 GCA_030068105.1 Sinentomon sp. SZTP_YWyxl
GAATCCCGGATCAGTTTTGACAGCGTGATCTCGGATCAGATCCAAAAAAACTCGAATTCGGCTTGATCCGAGATCAGTGGCTCCTGATCTCGGATCAAATTTGATCCGCGTTGGAAAAACTGGGCATCAGAGGACAATTTGAGAAGAGGTCCAATATGACACATTCTGCCTCATGCCAAATTTCGGCAAAAATCCGTATGAATTTTAAACTGAAATGGTCATTCACCAAGCTTCATTTCCAGATTCAGATGCAGGTGACAAGCTTGCATCACTTCTTGGAGTCACATCAGCAGATTTGATTCACACAAATTGTATTTGATAGCTTGCAGCTTTGTATTTTATGCCCCTCTCTCAGGCTGAAATATTATCCATTTTGCGAGTGAAGGTTAAGTTGCTAAGCAACCTACTTGTTGTTTAGAATGGCATTGTCATCGCACTTGTTATGGATGGCTATTAAGGACAACAATTGCTTCCTTCGTCGGAAGAGGAATATCAGCAAACCATTCAGTGCTGTAAGTTTTTCTTGGTGGTAGGAGTGTCATGTTTCTTGGTGGTAGGAGTGCCTCAGTTGTACAACTCAAAATGTGTCCTGATATTTTCACCGTAGCGATTTGCGAATGTCTGCAGTTATGCTGCAAGGTGAGAGCATATCGCTTCATAGGCTACAAAAATCAGTTCTGAACACATATGCTCACCTACGACTTTCCACAATCTTTTGAGGCCTACCAGGGATATTTGAGGTATCTCGACAAAAAAAGACATTAGTTATCACACTGTTGGTCTTTCTTTCCCTTCCCATTCTGTCTGCTGCTGCCAAACATGTGGCTCTCCACTCCAAACAAATCAAAAATCATTGGTGCAAAAATAAACAATAGGTATTAACAGAATTTTCATTCTCAAACTCTGTTTTCATTTCCATTTTTCCATTCTTTCATTTCCACTTAAATTCTTAAAGAAAAAAATTAAATCTCCAGCAAATGAAAGTTAAAATACCAATGCATGACAAAAAATCCAAGGAGTCCTGTCATTTTTGGCACAATGTGGTAGGTAGGTAGTGGTCTTTGTCCTGGGTCAGTACCCAGGTAGGCCTACCTACCTACCTGTTCTATTCGTATAAACAGAAAAAAATATAAATTGTACCGACATATGAAACCAGATGGGGCAGCTATACACGCAATTAAAATGACAACAATGCAACTTTCCAATGGAAATACATACATAAAAGCTTCTCACTTTTAATGTTGTTGTTTTGTGGCATTTCTGTTTTTTGCGGCACGCTTCCAGGATGTGTGTCTGAGCTGAGCCTATCTTGACTTTGTGGTGGGCTCATTTCCATTTTTCATCACGTGAGAATTCAACTCGCATGAGTAGAATTTTAATGTGTAAAATTTTCCATTGGGTTCGTTTCAGGTTTGTCAAATGGAAGGATAGGTACCTTTACCTTCATTTTGTTTTGTAAAAGTGGAAACTCAAAGCAACCAGGACATTGTCTCAGCATTTTATGAGCCTCGATTTACACATCCTTTGTCAGCAAACATGCTTAGACTAATGAAATAATTGATCTTTTCAGGAACCAAACAATTTGACCAATCTGCACTCCTACAGGTACAATGGCCTTGTTCATAGGAAAGCCATTGGAATTGAGGCACCAGCTGATAAGAAGGGCTTTTGGACAAACAGGAAAACATCAGGTTTGAATTTTTTTTCATAGCGGTAGCGGGGGCTTCCAGGATGTGTGTCTGAGCTGAGCCTATTGGATTTGGGTAGGTCGTTTCCATTTTTCATCACGTGAGGATAACTCGCAAAAAGAATTTTAATGAAAATTTTCCAAATGTTCGGTTAGGTTTTTTAATGGAAGGATAGACCTAACCTTCAAACTTTTTTAAAAGTGTATCAAAGCTTAGGACATTTTTTTCATCTTTTATCCCTTGATTTACACATCTTTTGTAAACAGTGCTTAAGACTAATGAAATAATTGATCTTTTCAGGAACCAAAATCTGACCAATCTGCACTCCTAACAGGTACAATGGCTTTGTTTATAGGAAAGCCATTGGAATTGAGGCACAATGATAAAAGGGCTTAAGTCATTTTTTTGTTTCAGGTTTTTGAAGCATTGAAGTTTTCAAACAATGCGGGTTGTTAAGTTTGGGCCAATTGGAAAGATTAGATATTGTTTAGGAAGAATTTCAAACATCGTGGTGTTTAGAACCTATTTAACCAATTTTAATAGGTAGGTATTCATAATTTTCTGATTTTACAGAGCTTTTATATCAAGAACCTGCATGACTGATGATGTACATGCACACATCTCGATGCTGCTTCTCAAATGCTTGCATGCGATGGTCGCCATTGTCTTTGGAAGAAGCAAATGATTCGACCATTTCTTTAAAGAAGCGGATCGAAACGAATTTCAAAAAGTAGATTTTCGACATGTCACCAGAGTTGAGTTGGCCACATAGGTAGTGGTTGTCGAAAGTTCACACCTTGGTTCATTTGAGACTTGTCATTTTGAATTTGAACGTGGATCATATCGACTTGCTTATTTTCCAGACGATAAAATTATTGTTCTGGAATGGAATTGATTATGCAGCTTTCCATGAGACAATGTAAAATTTTCTAAATTGTCCTGGACTTTCTCCACTTCTTTGACTTCCAATGCCCGGTGTTTTACCCTTGAACTTCACTCTCATTTTCTCGGCACTGCAACGTTTGCGGAATCATTAAAGCGCTTGCCTGCAAATTACCAGGTGTAACATCAAGGGATCCGGCCTTGCAGTGGGCACTCCCCACTTGGGCCGCCAAAATAACCTAGTTGCTCCGGAAAAGTAGAGAACATTGTGTTATTAAATCTAAAAATCTGCTAAAATGGTCAAACAGTGAAAGAACATCATCGGGGGGAGGGGGTCCTGGCCTTTAACAAAAAGCTTCCCCCTGCCGGTGCCAAAGATTTCATGGGAAGCTTCTCGCAAAAAATAACCTGGCCTGCTGCCTAATGACAACGGTGGAATTGTGTGAAAGCATTAAAATGGGCTGACAGTCAAGTAGGGAGGCTCAAAATCGTTGGGGGGGAGGTACGCCTGTAGCCTGTCTGGCAGACCTTAAGCTTCCTTAGCCTATTATTGGTTTCGTCCACCAGTAGGCCTGTATGGGAGACCACAAGGTTTTGCCTCAATCTGATAAAACATTCAGAGGCTGCAGACCTGGAATTGGTGTCTCATCAACTGGCAGCACCAGCCGCACATTTCAGAAGAAAATATGACTCTTAATGCCTGAGGATGCCATCTGGAGAACCCAACATTTGTCGAAAGGCTCCAGCTTTTCGGAGGACTCCGCTCCCCAAAAGTGGCCCATGTCCGGAATGCAGCTGCCACAAGTAGGTAGTCACCCAAAACTGTTTGGGTGCAGCTTTCACCTTTTTTTACTTTGACCTTCAGAATAGACCTTGCTTCTGGCTTTCTCCTACACCAATCGTGCGGGTGAGAAGTGAATGTCTCTGGTTGGTTCATCGTGTGCACCTTCTTGCAGAAATTATTTATTGTCATTCATTTCAAACCAAGTGCATCTTCGTGATGAAAGCATAAACCACCAAGATCGCTGAATTCAGCATTTGATGTTTTCGAATGTTTACTGAAAAGATGCTGTGGGATTTATATGCCATCCAGCTGAAAATATTTTGTCATCTGAAAAGGTAAGACTCATTGGGCAATGCCTGTTGAGTGAGCACTGAACTATTGTGAATAGTTTTTTGCTCTTTGAAGGACTGGATATTTTCTTCATCAAACAATTGGTATTTTATTTTGGCTCATTGATTGATTTAGGTTGGCATGGGCCAGTTCGAATTTTTTCATTTTTTTTTTTTGCTTTTTTACCTACTTTCAGAATAAACCAGCAAAGAATATTATTCGTGTTCCATTGAGGAGGCATCCGAGAAAATCACTGCAGCAGCTGAGAAAGTTCATCCAGAAAAATAAGTATCGACGGGATTTGACCAAGGTTGTTTTCCAATAAAATATCTCAGGCAGTTTTTCGAAATTGATCATTTTCCTCAAGTCTCCATCATGACCATATTTTCTTGGTTAATTTCCAATATCTGGAAATGAGACAAGACATGACGCTTGGTACTTTTTCAACAAACTCTACATACGTTGGACATTTTTATCAGAGATGCGACATTTATAAGACCATTTGCATTGATGAAAACAACAACGTTTATCTGAAAATTTGCCATGATATTTCATGTTCCGGAGTATACCTATATATTCTCCATAATTCTCCATTTGTCGCTTGCCTATGTTTTTAACCGATCATTTTGTATTCTTCAGCCATTGGCCGAGCTAAATAAAACACTGCGGAAGCATTGTTTTTTGAAGACATGGGTGGTACCAACATTGCTTGTTTAGCTTTTCATATCTGCGTCGAGAATTGAACGCTTGAGAAAATGTTTGTAATTAAATCATCCCGATAATTTCATTTGCAAGGAAAACTGGCCCCCTGGCATTGCTAATATTTGACAACAAAAACAAAAGAGGAATAACTTTTCTCAAAAATGAGATAACGGCATGATATCCGTATTTTTCACATTTTTTTGAGAAAAGTTGTCTTTAAAAAATCTTTAAACATCATTAGATACCCAGCCCAGATGCTTCATTTTCACTCCACTTCCTCTGAAAATAGCTATTTACAATATTTTCCATCAAAAAATCCAATTTCAAAAATGAGAAAAAATAACAAGCTTCGAATTTGAGGCAAAATAAGTGAAGTTTCCTCGCAAAGCAAAATTTCGGAAGCTTCCACCCAGTTATCCAACAACACCGCACTCGTTCTGTCTGCCGCCACCAAGCGAGAAACTCAAGAATCAAGTAAGATGTGGCACAATTTAAATAATTACCTACATTCAGGCAAAATACCATTAATGACTCTGAGCTTTTAGTTGTGGATGTCCAGACATCTGTAGGATTGACATGAAACCATCTCTTCAGGCTACCCCACAGACGGTTGAACTTTTCTTATTCGTCAGGCCTTCCCGACCGATAGATGGGCCTGGCACTGCATTGGCCAGACATGAATGGGTCTGACACTGTTCTTCTTTGCATGGCAAGATATCTCGTTTAACCTTCATGTCATTGGGACAGCCGCATCTGTCAGGAAAAAAAAATTGAGGATTTTCCCATCACATTCATTTTGACATATTTTCACCAATTTTGTTTGGAACCAGTGCAGCGGTCAGAGATGGGAACACTGAATGGGCGAATTCACACTGAAAGGAGCAGATAGTTAATGCAGTTAATGGTGACAGCTGTGCCTGTTAGGAAAAATTTGAAGGTTTCCATTGCACCATTTTGACATATTTGGCCAATTTTTTTTCAGACAGGTGTGGCTGTCACTGTCGGGGATGTAGAATTTATAATAAAATTAACCAATTATAAAAAGGTTGAGGGTAAAGTGATGGTTTATTTCGGGAAAACTGCAAAAAAATCGATTTTGTGCTCTGATCATTTCGCACCAAGGCAACCAAAATATTTGAAATCGGACAAAAATTGGCAGAGCAGGAACCATTCAGAATTAGCCATTCGTGACAAGTAGGTATCAATTTAACACACACGGAACAGGAAATTATAAAGCATCTTACTGCAAAATTAGGCAATTTCTTGCAGTGTTCTTCAATCTTTTAAATTTTTTCTTAAGTTTTTTCTTATTTGAGCCAAGAAAATCGTCCAGAAATTCAAAATTGTCGTAATCATTGTGAAATAGCCTGTCGATTTCTTTAACCTGGAATTTTATATGCTCACCAAACTTTAACTTAATTTCCTACAAACCACTTTTTCCACACTGTCAAACTTCAAAAAGGAGCTACTTGGCCATTTGCGAAGCTAACGACCTGATATTTTGACCAGTTGCTGGACATATCATGTGGTTTTAGATGACACCAGAACTTTTAGCTTAACACACCATAATGTGTTGACTGCTCATTCAATAATTAATAAAGTCTAGTGCTTGGTGTCGTTTGAAAGCCCCTTTCATATGCTGTGTCTGGGTAAAATATCAACCCCCGACCTCCAATGGTTACAAAGTAGTTCCAATTTACATAAAGTGTACATTATCAACATGTTGTGCAACCTTTAGAGCGAACCCAAAGGAGTAGGGATTGATATTGACATCAAAATAAATCTTTATTTCGATGGAAAACATAACTGAAATTGCAAAACCCCATATTCAACAAATATGGGAATAGGTAGGTACCCGATTTTACCCCCAGATTCCCCTAAAGGATAAAAAGGGAAGGTTATGGAAGAGTGATATGCCTTGCCTGTGGATGTGGGTAGTTCAAAAATTGGCCAAATAGAAAAAATAACATACCTACATCAATCTGAACTCTGCATTCAAAGCACAACAAAATCAAAATAGCTTCCAACTGAAAAGCTTCACCAGCAAGGAAAATGTAGAAATGGTTGATTTTGTCAGCAAAAATGAGGAGGATATTCATTGATGTCAGTGGTGTCTACCTATTCAAAAACAAGGGTAACTTAACAAAAAAGAGTTGGATATTTACCACAAAAATAAATTCAATAAATTGAAGAATTGCAGTGGTGTCCCATGCAGTGTCCCATCTAGAAGACACCACAGACCATTTAAGGATGGGACTTGAATGTACTTCCATTAAAATGGGGGATTGGCTCAGAATGGAATTTTCCAAATGGGATTGACAAAGTGAGCCAAGCTTGCTTGGTATTAACACAGCAGCCACCTTGTTCAGCATTCAGTCGTGAAGTTGTGATGCACGACTGCACTGTATTTTTGGTGTAGGTGGCAGTTTTTGGAACCTGGAGGTTGACTTTCAAAATGACATTTTTACAAGGTTGTTGTGTTAAGTTTGAATTTCGTTTTTTGAAAAACCAAAAAATTCAGATTTTGCTAAAAATGAGCAGGAATTTTGGCCAACGACATGAGTAAACAATTTATTAATTATTACTGTCATTCTGACCCTGTGCCCCATCTGATTGAAAACGTTGAAAGAAAGCTTTTCCCGCTGGTTACTTTGGTAGACACATGCATTCAAGTTGAAAGTTTATCGGTCTACCGATGCTGGAAAGTTTTCCTTTGTTGCAAGCACAGTGCAAGAGTGGAACTCCCTGGATTCAAATAGGTACTTTTGGAAAAGGAAATGATATCAGTTCACATAGGTAGATACTTTCAATAGAAACATTCTGTATGGCCCACCAGGTTTTTTGTCATTGCAGGAGGGTTTATTTATTTATTTATTTCAGCAAAAAGACAGCAACAAGGAATTGGTATTTGTTAAAACATGCATGCAACGAGGCAGTTTGTCAAATTAATAAAAAATCGACGAACAAAATAAAAGAAAAACGAAGTAAAAAGATGCAAAATTGAATAAAAGGATGTCAAACACATGAAAACTCATCAAGATCGTCAGTAAAAAATTGAAGAGAAAACAGAATCGTCAGTAAAAAATTGAAGAGATAACAGAAACTGGTGCGACAGGTCTGGAGAGCGAAAGACGTAGTCAAGAAAACCTTACCCCAAGCTTTCCAGCTGTAGTTGAGATGATAGGGGATACACGAGGTAGGCTGTTCCAGTACGAAATAGCCTGGGGAAAGTATGAATTTTTGTAAGTATTACGCCTGGCAAGGGGGATATAAAAACCTAACCCGTTGTCAGTCCGCCCAGTGATGGGCAAGGTAGGGTACCTTAAAGGGGGGGTAAAGAGGTCTACAACAAGGGGGTAGGGCACCGAAAATGCAGGGGGTCTGGGGGGCGGCAGCCCCCCAGCATGGGGGGTCTGGGGGACAGCGTCCCCCAAAAGCTGAAGCTTTTTTGAAAAATTAGGGGTCCTCAGATGCCATTTTACAACATTTCAGGTCCTTTTTTCCTTATCCTGGAGGGTTTGCAGTCGCAATAGATGGAGCAAGAAAATAACTGTCAGACACGACTTTCTGGATGAGTTTTTTTTCATTTTACCATTTTCTGTAAATCAAAACAGAAAGTACAAAAGAAACAGAATGTAGCTATTGAAGTCCTGGGGTGTGCAGGGCACACACCAGGCCAAGGTTCCCCTCGGAAAAAGGCTAGGGGGTAACATCGGCCGAAGGTCGAGGTTACCCCCCTAGCCTTTTTCCAGCAGGGGAATCAAAACAGGAATTACAAAAGAAACAGAATGTTGCTATTGAAGTCCTTCCTGGTGTGTGCAGGACACACGAGGACTTTGGCCAAAGGTACCCATGGAAAAAGGATAGGGGGTAACCTGAGCCAAAGGCCGAGGTTACCCCCCCCCCCTGGCCTTTTTCCAGCAGGGGAATCAAAAAGGAAGTAGGTACAAAAGAAACAGAATGTTGCTATTGAAGTCCTTCCAGGTGTGTTCAGGGCACACACCAGGAAGGACTTTGACAGCAACATTCTAGGGTGGGGGGTAGGGTGTGCCCTGCACACACACCAGGACTCTTTTCCCACCTTTTTCCGACGGTACCCTTGGCCTTCGGCCAAGGGTACCGTCGGAAAAAGGCTGGGGGGGGGGGGGTAACCTCGGCCGAAGGCCGGGGGTAACCCCCCCGTACCCCCCTATGCTCAACCCTGGAGTCCGCCTCTGAACAGCTTTGAGAGAGTAACAAGAAGGCAAGAAGAAATCTACATTTCCAACCAAAATGTCTTACAGACTAAGGCAGTGAGCACGACACCTACTGGCCAGGCTAGGGAGTTCAAGACGCGAGAGAAGACCAGAGACACTGGCAAAGCGGTCATAAGTGCACGTAATAACTCTAGCGGCCCGACGTTGAACACCTTCTATTGCCTGAATGTCAGATTCTTTAGATGGGTTACACACTGCAGAAGCGTACTCAAGGATTGGTAGAACCATTGACACATAGGCGCACTTTTTTTGGTCAACCGTTGCACTGGAAAGGTTGCGCATTATTTAACCAACGGTCGAAGAAGCCTTTTTTACCATCTCGTTTACATGTGTTGTCCAACTAAGATCACTTGAGAACGTGACCCCGAGATATTTAAAATGTTTAACAAATTCGAGAGGTGTGTCACCAACTGAGTAAGGAAACTGGATAGCATGGCTTCCAAAGGGAAGGACTTTGGACTTGCTGACATTTATTTTCATTTCCCACCTGTCGCACCAATAATTACAAATAAGAGCAAGATCCGACGCCAGCCCAGTGCAGTCTGTTTGATCACGGACAAATCGGTATATCACGACGTCATCAGCAAACATGCGAATTGAGCTGGCGATGTTTTCAGAAATGTCGTTAATGTAAATCAGAAAAAGTAGGGGACCTATGACACTGCCTTACGGGACACCAGAGGTAACAGGTATAGTCGTTGAATTTGCATCGTGGAGTCTAACTTGCTGTGATCTATCTGTTATGAAGGATTTAATAAGATTGATAAAGGGGTTTGGCAATCCAACATTTTCAAGCTTAACAAAAAGTTTGGCATGGAGCACTAGGTCAAAAGCTTTAGTCAAATCCAAAAAAATTGCATGAATGGGGATTCCATTATCAAGTGATTGGGCTATATCATCAGCGAAAAGAACCAAGTTGTGACTCGCAGGAGCGTTTACGCCTAAAGCCAAATTGATTTGGGTGAAAAAAATTCATGCTCTCTAAGTAGGCTGTGATATATTGCAAAGAATGCGTTCAAAAAGTTTTTGAGAAATGCAAGTCAGAGAGATTGGACGGTAGTGCTCAGGCCGATTTCCCGGTACACCTTTCTTGCGAAAGGGGATAACAGTTGAGTTTTTCCAGTCGTTAGGTATCACACCTGTCCTATAAATCAAGTTAAAAAAAGCAGCCACAAGGAAACACAAAGAGTGAGCAAGTCCTTGACCAGCCTACCGGGCATGCCATCAGGACCAGGGGGCTTTTTTGATTTTACGGTGCCCGAAGAAGTTTCAATAGCCCACCGGGATGAAAATGAAGAGGGGTTATGCCCTCTGGATTATTTTCCACTAGGCTGGCGTTATAAATATTGACAACTGTAGCAGAATGCGGAGAAAAGACAGATGCAAAATACGTGTTAAGAACGGTTGCTTTTTCCAGTGGCTCAGTCACGACAATGTTATTTGTGGGGTTTGTTAGAGATGGAATTCCAGTCTCCTTGCGCATTGACTTGAGATAACTCCAAATTTATGTGAATGATCACTTGTAATGACATTGGTAATAAATTTTTCCAACAAGGTTGCATTTAATTCTGCACAGGATTGCCTATATTTGAGGTAAGCTGCCTGGTGCTGGGGAAGTCCACTCCTCTTGAGCATCAAGTGTGCTTTTCTTTTTTTCTGAAACAGTTTATCAAGTTTGCGATTTATCCATGGGTAAAGACGATTCACTTTTACCTTCCTGGTAGGCATAGCGTTAAGCCAACCAAGCAACGTTCCTTTACGGTTGATTCCCCCAATTTTTATGGAACATTTATCAAACACCAAATGTGTTTTCAGGCCACCACAATTCTCTTTTTTCAGTCCAAATTGGTGAAATTAATAAAAATGAATGAATGGAAAACCAGGCAAAATTGAATCTTGAACTCTTCGATTAAAACACTCAACCCTGTAAAAATTGCCCTGATTCAAAATGCAATTTTCCTCGTGGGATAAAGATGAGAGAATTGTGTGGGCCAAAACGAAAGCAAATTTGATGTTAAAGACAGTCCACTCTGTGTGGGAATGGCGAATGTTTCCACCCACTTCCTCGGCTTCTGCACATGTGAATTTTATTAAATTTCAATTGAAATTTCCTCCCTGTTTGCTTGGCAATACTGCCCTTATTTCACCACACCTTCTGCACTTGCTTGGAAATTTTTCTATTGCTTGCTTTTATGTCCGATTCAGGCAACAAACAGTCATTTTGTCAAAAAGAAATGAAAATACAACAACTTCTCCTTCCACAAAAAAGCGTACTTTTCTCCACATTACCGACCTCCACCTTTCTTTCATACGACAGAGATGAATTATTGGTCTGCATATAATTAATTACTAAAACTGCCATATCTAATAAACTATCAAAGGAAACTAGTATTTAATAAAACTCATAAAACTGCCATACCTGGAAATGGCAGAGTCAAATTGTAGAAATTTTGTCATTCTTGATTTCGAAAAGTAGCCTACTTTAAATATGATTACCATTCACGTATCCATAGCCAGACACAGATAGGGGTTGGTTACCATATTCTTGATGATTGAGGATTTTATGCAGGGCCTGTCTTTTATGATGAAAGCATATCCACCAAGATCGCTGAATTCGTTAATTCATGTTTACAAATTTGTTCTGAGAAGATTTCACATTCATTGGTTTCAAATGAAGCTGATTTTGTCTGAATTCTCTTCTTTCTTCCATCTCTGCAAAAATCTTAATGTCACACTGCATCTTTTCTTATGTTCTTTCAGGCTGCTTTGAAGAGGGCTAGTGCTGTTCTGCGTTCGCAAAGCCGATTCACATCAAGAAGAAGGACAAGAGCAAGAAAGCGAGAAAGCCTGAATAATGTTAGTTTATTGTGTGTACCAAGCATGCTTATGAAGACAGAATCTGGTTTTGAGGGGATTCCTCTTTTCTGACATGTGGTGCCCAGTGCTCGAATTGTGTAATTTTAGTTGCGTGGAATGTTGAGGTACCGAAAAGGGGGAACGCTTTCCCTGTTTTCATTTGTTAGAGGAATGTCATCTCTCCAAGCAAAAAGTTGGGAATGCCATTCCCCCTCAATTCTAGCACGGGTGATGCCATGATACCAGATAGCTTGTCTTCTGTTGTATACCTACCAATGAAACCAGATGATGATTCTTACCACCAAGATCGCCGAATAGATGACGACAACCTTGCATTGCTGATGGAGCTAGCCAATGTAATTACTTTAGAGAGTCAATACCTATGTAGATGATTGTTTTAACATATCTCCCTTTTTTATTTTTCTCAATTTTCTTAAGTTTTCGTGAAAACTTACTTGTGACAGTTTTGCAGCACATTTGCATTGTGCAGCACAATTTGTGCTCCTTGCAAAAAATCAAGGGTTGTTTGGCAGCCTCTGCATTCAAAGTGAGGATGTCGAAGGTTCATGGAACGCATTTATATGCAAGCAAAAATGCTAAAATGCAACATGGTGACTGCAGACTGGAAAGTCAGGGAATTTTCCAATGCTGATAAAAACTTGGATTTCTTGAAATTTATCTGAAAAGTCAGGGATTTCTTGAAAAGTTAAGGATTTCCTTTCATTTCTGTGGCAGCCATTTTACTGAGAGACAAAATTATTGGCCACGAAGCCTAAAATCATTAATCACAAAAAATTTGTTCAGTTGTGAAGGCTCTTTTTCTGTTACCTTTGACCTGTTGTGGTTAAAAACTGTGTTGCATTTGGGTGCATCTGTATTTTTATCTCGATTTGAACTTTGGAGCAGATTGGCAGCTGAAAGATACAAATCAATTTTGGTGGTAGTTTTCATGCCAAGTTTCAACTTCACTTTGACAAGAGTCACGAAACATGACATCTTTGTGCTCATACATCGTTGAAAGCCTCCTCAAAAAACTCATTTTTATCTCTATCCAAGCCAACCATTGAATGATGCAATTTTGCAAGTTTTGACAGTTCCAAACATGCAGTTTGAATCAAAAATAATCTGCTTGGATTGAATCTGGCGCACATTGCGAGACCATCTTCGGAGCCGACTGATCAGAAGTTGAATTGCAGTTGCTGCAGGTCCTCATTGTATTCCAATCACAGGGAGGGGGCTACAGAAGATATCCAGCAACATGACTAACACACACGATAGTACACTCTCAGGTCAGCCATGATTATGTGCTCAGCTGATAAGTACAACAAGCACAAGTGAATCTCCTGCCCCTGCCCTCCACTCCCTGTGGACCTGCAGTGAGACTTCTCACCAGTCGGCTCTCGGGATGTGCGGCACCACTTTGTCGGCCGATTACTCAGGGTTTGCTGAGTTTTTGGTTCCTCTGCACTCGGCACCGCCCACAGTCAGAACATAACACATCGCATTTCAATGCCTGAGCCTCAGCTGATGAAGAGGCGGAACACATTTCAATGCAAAAACCAGGAGGGAGTGCACATCAAGGAACCAACCGCAGCTCAGCAGCAAACATTAGAGAGAGCGAACGCCAGCATCGTTCACCCATGCGCTGATACTGCAGTCATGTTCAGGATGTAGGCAGTCAACCCAGCTGCCCGAGAAAAGATCACCACCTGCATAAACGCATTGCAGAGACCATGACAGAATGGGGGGGTTGAGTAGGGGCCAAAGGCCAGGTTCCTCCTCCGAAGAGAAGGGAATGGAGCTTGAGCTAAAAGCCCTTGTGCTCCAGGCTAGACGTTGCCAGGCCTTTATTTGGCCTGGACTTGTTTTGGCAGGATGTGGGATTAATGAAAGGAAAGAAAAGGATATAGGGATGGTAAGGATAGGTAACCCCCTCAGCAGACCCACGCCCCGCTGTAGTGCAATGCAAGGCTTTATGGGTCCGCTGTGGCCCAAGAGCAGGCCGCGTCAGACAAAATACCTTGTTCGAAATGCCATGCTTTTGCGTTCATATACTTACCACTGACATTTGAAATCCCATAGTTGAGTGTCAAACTCCATAGGTCTATTTATGTACCAGTCCTAGAAAACAATAGGTGGGGTGAGGACAGGTGCAAACACAAGAGAACCGAAAAAAAGAATTACCAATCGTTTCAGAAAATACCTACTGCAACTCACTTTGACTCACCAACATGTGGCGCCATCTATAGGATATATTCTAAGCTCAAATCAAGAGTGGTGTAAAACATAAATGTGCTTCATTTGTTGCTGAGTGTTGCCATCTGTGTTCAGAAAGTGCCGAATGAAAGGCACTTTCCCAGTGGCGGTGCTGACCACAATTCTTGGTGCCGCACATCCCTAGTCGGTTCTGAACATAGGACCGTGATGGTCTCTCAGAACGTGAGCCAGATTCAGTCCACGTGGTGTGGAAATCATCAAACTCACCTGGGGTGAGTGAAAGCGATCTAAAGTGGAACAACCCTCTCAGTTTCCACCTGGCACCCATCTTCCTTCGACAGTTTTCTAAGTTATCTCCCTGTACGATCTTGCCCACCGTTGGTTATCTACCTATTGGTTAACCGTCATTTTTTATCCAATGTCCTTGAGTCACAGTGATATTTATTTCCATGTTCAGAACAAAAGAAAATGTGACAAAAAGGAATGGAGAAAAGGTCTTCCTGTGGTAGGATCGGGCAATGTAATGAGTGGGAACAGAACCATGCGCTTTCTCACAAAAATCACAGGTATTGATATTTGTTCAATGGGACAGCACAGCATTTACTTTTCAGAAACTGCGAAACTCAGAATTTTGGGAATTTCAGTGATAAAATCCTGGAAAAGTACCGAAAGGAAAGTCATCTTGATTAATTGCGCAGAAAGAAATGCCTTTTTAAGTTACGCCCTGCTGGATATTTCAAAGGAATGATGTTTCAAACGAAGGATGTTTCAAAGGAATGAAACCAATTCAATCGGCGATTCGATGATGCACGTTCGGGTTGTTTAGTAAACAGTGCATGGATGTGGAGTTATTTCCTTTGAATTGACCAGTGCATTAATACTTACTTGGGACTCCCGAAGGGCACCTTAGGATGCTGGTGCGAGTAAGTGTCCCGCCAGGGGTCAGACAGTTTCCGGCAACTGTCCAGGAAATTGTCCGGACATGAGACGTTCCGCCGGCGCAATGTCTCATGTCCGGACGATGTTTCGGACCCTCTGGAAAATTGTCCAGATGTACACACTGTATGACGGGCGGGTTGATCCTGAAAACTTTCCGGACGTTTAATACGCATCGTGACGGGCGGGTTGGACTGCCGTCTATAATAGGTGTCTGATTGCCCCATTTCTTCATCAAAATTATTATCGCCACTTGTTCACTGTGAATTGTACAATGCAATTTATTGCTCTCAAAGCACTCATAACTTTTCGTAGTCACTGCTTTTTCCAGTGAAAAGGGGGGAAGAAGTGATTTATATTGCCCAATATACTGGACAATTTCAAAGGAAATACCTGTACCGAAGGAAGTCCATTTTCAAAGATGCAAATCATGTGTATACCAGCCGCTAGAAAATTATTTGAAAACTAGGGGGCTGCGCCCCCTACGGGGGCGTTCAGTCTCCACGGTCATTTATCTGGGCATAAGTAAACGACGCGGGCATATATTACTTCCCTGACAATCTCTGACAATAATAGCAACGAAATACTTTCGCAAATTTCGTTTATTTGCCCTCTTGTCTGGCTCACGTGTGTGCAATTTGTGCTTTAACCTCTTTTGAGAAACCCTTACTGCCGCCCTTTTTCGGGACATTTTGAGCACTTACATAGAAAAAAGTAACAGTCGATGAAGCCAAATTAATGCTGACCACGTGACACCCTTTCTGTGTGTCTGCCCATTTTTTGTAAATTGTGCAACTGTTTTGAAAGCAATATTTCCGTTTGCTATTCTCCGCATTTCCCCCTGGCAGGAATCAGGCCGCAGAAGGTCCAGGTAACAGCCTACCTGAATTTTAGAAGAAGTGCTTCTTTGTGCTTACCAAACATCTTCCTAAACTTGAGAGAAATAGGCCCACATCCTGGTAGAAACAGGCCCATGGGTCGATTGCACAGCTCCCATTCGCCCTGGGCAAATCTTGCAGGGAAGCTGAATTTCCTGTTTTTGTTGCTTTCAGGAAATGCGCATGTTTTAATAAAATTGGTGCTGCATTTTTCTGAGCAAGTTGGGCAAATCAAAAAGTCTCATTGTTCCACACGGGTTGCCCCGTGTTTTGTCATTTCTAATTTGATGGCAAACGCCTTGCCCCATTCTGTGCATGCATGGGCATTTCTTTCGCGATGCACTCTTTTCGTGTGTGTTTTGCAGCGAATCTCGGCATTTGAAAGTCGTGTCAAAAGTGTTCACTTGACACAGTGTCCCATGCCCGACGTTGTTGTCTGTTTGCTCGCGGTGATTGTCATCCTTTTCCCGCCGTTCATGATCCGGTGCTTACGGATGTTTCTCATGATCGACTCGTTAATAATTTTGGGGCCCTGACTGACTGCACAAATCTGCATGTTCCTGCAAAGGGCAAGTCCAGTACGGCGGCGATTTTAAACGCACAGAAAAATAAATTAAAATAAAGAAATAAGAAAAAACAACAACAAAACAGGAGATTCTGTTTGCCTCAGAGCAGGCTTTTCACGCGTCCGCCTCCGCCGCCTCCCTGTCGCGGAGGCGGCCAACACCCTGCAGAGGCGGCCTTTCGACCGATGGGGGAGGACCGTTCGGTCGGCGGCCTGTCATGAAGCAGAAGAGGGGGTGGTCATGAGGTTCCCTTTTTGGAAGTGTTTCCTTTCCACATGCTTCGAAAACTTTGTGGAGCACGCACCTAAGTGCACCATTCTGAAACATGTACATTTGGGACACTAACCTCCACATGGATCCATGTGGAAGTCAGTGTCCCAAATGCACATGTTTCAGAATGGCGCACTTAGGTACGTGCTCTACAAAATTTTCTGTGCGAAATTGCGGATGTGCCCAGCAGTTTTCGGATGTCTCCACGGCCTGTCAAATCCATATTCATTGTGGAATGTGGACACAGCGCTTCCCGCATTTCTCATTTCCTTCATTTGTGCGCTGCCGACCCGAAATTTTCAAGCTTGTTCAACCTTGCCTTCTCTCACTTTCATTCTTTCTCCCGCTCCCCGCCTTCTTCAGTTTGTTTGACCCTTTGCAGTCTGCAGATTCGCCACAAAAAAAAAAGATCAGCGATGAAACAAACAGTGAATCGCGTGTTCATAACTGATTTACGCGGAATGACGCAAGCCGTTTTGAAACATTCAAGCAGGCTGTCTCACCTCCAAAGCCCATTCGATTTGAGCATGAAAAGCACTTTTGTTTCTCCAGCCGAATCGCATCTTCGTTTCCCTTGGCGGAGAAATGGTCATGAGTCGCGAGGAATGGAAATCCTCTGTGGGTTTTGGTTGCGCGGATTTTTTCCGAGAAGGGCGTCGAGAGGACCAACCTCTGCATGAACGCAGGACAAACTTCTCTTCGCGGCACTGCTTGCATCCTTGCATTTGTTTTTTTTTTCAATAGAGCAAGGCGATCGGCACGCAGACGCATGCATATTTTCCAGCTTCAACCAAAACCGACCAACCACAAAGCCAAGCCGAAGACAGTGGCTGGTGGTGGTGGGCAGGTGCGACTTCATGGAGTTGATGATGATAATAAGAAAAGCACACTGATCGAAAACTCCACGTCTGGCGCCAACACCCCACCGCCCTCGCGTTTGTTTGACGTTTGCATTCTCGGACAACAATGAGGAAGGCCCAGGAAGGCCACCAGTCAGATGTTCGTCCGATTCGGCATTCAAACAACTCAGCGACATGTCTCCCCCTCACCGCTGTTTGCAGTGCACGGCCGCTGTTTGCTGCAGACGAAAAGTGGCGAGGAAATTACTTGTACCATGTGCCATTTTTCGATCTTTCAGACAAAAATGTGAAAATTTTCACGATTTCGGATCAAAATGTGAGATTTTCAAAGGTGGAGGTTTGGCATCAAATCAGATATGGAAAACCATCGGCAACGGTTCCAAGGTCCGATCTTCCCACCTGATCTCGGAATCGCCGACACCGCATCCACCGCATCTCAAGTTAATGTTTTTTTTTTCAAGTTGTGCATTGGTTGGGCATAGGTTTTGGTGGTTTCGGCGGGTTGACGTTCGGTAGCTTTCGTTGGCAGGTACCCAAGTCGAATAAAAATCTGAAAAAAAAATAACCGAACCCAACCTGAACCTAACATAACCTAGACCTAATTCCACTTCACCAAACCTTTACTTTACGCATTCTAATCTTACCAGTACTCGACCCAATCCACTTGAAAAAATCGAAAAGTTTTATTTTGAGATACGGTGGATGCGGCTGTGACAATTCCTAGATGCGGTGGATGCGATGCGGTTGGGAAAATTCCGAGATGCGGTGGATGCGTTGGGAAAGATGCAGTGGAGGCGATGGCAGACAGGCGCAACGAAACATGACCTCGACCTCATCAGACTTCACCAAACCAAACGCAATCAAACTTTGCCAATACCCAACTAAATCCACTTGAAAAAAAGAGAAAATTCCATTTTGAGATGCGGCTGGACAATTCAGAGATGCGGTGGATGCGTTGGAAAGATGCGGCAGAGGTGACGGTGGAGAGGTCTTTGGAAATCATGAAAAAACCAACATCGATGTTTTCCGAGATTTTCTCAGAAAAAGTGGTGCAAGTAATTTTCTCGGCACTGTACATACAGAGAAGTCATTCACCTCGCGAGTCAAGTCTCCTGGCCGTTGGATTCATTGGACCAGGAGGCTTCTTTTTGAGGCTTCAATCTGGAGGCTTCACTTTTAAAATAAAATAAATAAAATTTTTGAACATTATTGTATTAGATGGGGATCATTTTAAAATTTTCCGCCCAGTTGGAATTAGTTGCTCCAACCCAGTCGTGCCAAAGTTCTCATTCCCATGTCCCCAGGTCAGTTAAGGGTTATGTTAAAAATGACTGGATATGCCTGAAAACTTTGATTTTTGAAATTGAAAATGCCAACATGCACCTTCCTTGGCGTTTTCACAAAAAAAAAATGATAAAAAAGAGTGAGATACCTATGCCAGTTAAATGACACACCAAATGAACCCAAATGATGTGATTCTCAAATTGATATCAAATCACTGTGGCTAAAAATGAATCAGAGTCGATATGTGAATACATGTTCGTCCACTCCCTGCTGATTAGTTCCACATCCCTCCCATTTTTTCTCATTCTGGCAACTTGGATGAACCTCACCTTATTTGACCTTTCGGAGTTACTGACTCTGAACCCTTTTCTTGCAATGATTTGTTCTGGTGGCAGGTTTTTTCGTCATGAAGTTAGGGCCAGACTTTATTTCCGTGATCAGTAGTCATTCGAATGCAAGCACAAGCCACCACTTCAGAGAATGCAAAACAATTTTATGGTCCTTCCATTTGCCTTCTATTTGAAACAAACTTTGAAAATATTCATTTTCACAAATTTGGACAATTTGCTTTTAATACAGGGCTGTTTGTGAAACCATTTTTGAAAGTTTGCAGTTAAGCGCAGGCATAGAGGTTATTTGCTCGCCACACAAGATTTCTTCTAATCTTTGCCAACCGAACTTCCGCAACCAACAGACATGGTTGATGTTTCAAAATTTCTTGATTTATCAAAAGTAAGTTTTTGACCGGAAATAAACTGTGTGAAAAAAGTGTGGTGGTTGGTGATGCTTTTCTACTTTTGCTTGTTTCTTTGCAGGTTTTTTCTGAAACACATTTTTGATGCATTTTTTGAAAATACATTTTTGTTTCAATTAATTTAAAATTTATTTATTTAATTTAAAAATTTAAGCATTCTAGATGATTCAAGTGTTATGCACAGATTGCTTGCAAACATCTTTCTTTTCTCTGAATCTTTTTTATTTTTCATGTTTTTCAGCTTGATGGATGATGACGGGACACACCAGAACATTCGACGGTGTTTGTTTTGTGGATTGGTTGCTTGGTTTTGTAAATCCAAATAATTAAAATGATTTTTCAAGTGAATTTTTTGTTGCGAGTTTCTGTTCAGCCTCTTTTGTAGCTTTCATAACAAACTGTTCGCTTTCAGCACACTGGGTTATTGTTCATTCTGTTTTGAATGGTAAACGAGATAAAATGGAAACATTCTTCTGCTGTCAACACATTTCAAATGGCACAGAAAGAAATACCATAAGTAGAGCACATTTAAAATAATTGCACCGCCAAAACGAAATCAACCATTTCAACCACTTTTGTGATTTCTTTATCATTTCAGTCAATTAAAAGGCAATTAATTAAGTGGCAAGCATAGTGCACAAAAACATTTGAAAGACAGAGCTTTCTTTTGCTCTTTTCTCAGTCTCTTATTCAGTGTATTTGCATCATTTTTCTGATGTATTGTTCCTGTGAAATTCAAAGTAGACACATTGTAAAAATAACTGAAAATGCGTTTTTGACAGGTTCTTACATTTTTATTTCCACCGCCAAATAACAATTTTTAGACTTTTGAGCAAAATTTTCCAAAAATCACCATTTTCAGCGT
>JASGXE010007757.1:0-17848 GCA_030068105.1 Sinentomon sp. SZTP_YWyxl
AAGCCAAAACTCAGTTTATCGCCCTAGTAGGTAGGTACTAGGTTGTAGGTAGGCCTAGGTAGGTATATAGGTTACTTGGATCATGCCCCCATTTCGTTTCCTTGGAGATATTATGCTAATTGTGCCTTTTCCTTCTTTTTTTCCATGTTTTCATGCACTAAAAATTGAGGTACCTACCGAAATTGATAAATTTGTGACCAAATTGATTACTTGTTGTTGTGTTATCTATTCAACCGAGCCTGCTCTCAAACTGTCACCATCTGGACTATGCCATGCTGGAATCTTCACGTCGCCTGACCTGGTTCGTGTTGTTCTTTTATTTTTATTTTTCTGGCCACATTTCTTGACAATACCCACCATGGGTTTCTAAAACTGAACCGCAATTTATTTGCACCGATGGTTTGCACTTGAAACCATGTTTTCTTTTTTACTGCCGATCGCGACGGCGTCTTATCTCAACACAAAAAGATACATGCTGCCTCGGTGAAAGAACACGACGACTTGATTGTTGTTGTGGTAATTGCCGAGGCAAAAAATGATGCATGTCTGACCGGGGTTTACCACGTCCAATGCTTTTACTGCCTGTGGCCCCCAACATTGTTTAAAATAGTTTAAATTCCAGAAGAAATATGGCCATACAGTTCAGTAAGTAGGTACCCTATGCAGAAATTAGCATGCCAAAGGAAAGAAAGAAATGGGGGGAACAAATTAGTAATTTTGCTATGAAGACTAGGGGCCTAAATATCTAAAACATCCAGTTTTGAAGAAATAACATCTGTGAATTGCTTTTCAGTGGACCGCAAGATTTCAGCTGGCAATGCAAGTTTATTCCACAGAAAAAGGTTGCGATTAAAAAAGCAATACCTGTCTACATTTTTGAAAAGTGAAGTTGGCACAAAGGAAACTGTCATGCTAGCTCTTGTCTTGTGGTCGGAGTGAAAATCCAGGGCCCATCCCCCCAACCCCCTTTATTGACAATGCAATTCCTGAATGCAGAAGACAGTCCATGCAGTACCTAACCGTCTTTTATTGAGGGAATCCCAGCCCAATTCAGTCAACATGCTTGTCACACTTGCATCAAAAGCAAAATTTCCCATCACAAACCCAGCTGCCCTTCTTTGCACAGCCTCAATAGCATCAATGTGACATTTTTGATAAGGACTCCATGTGGTGGTGGACTCCAGGTATGTTGGTAAAATAAAAACAGAAACAGATTTGCAGCAAGATTGAAGATTGTGCAAATTTTCCGTGATGTGTTTTTAAATGTTGTTCGCCCTTGGTGAAATAAAATAGAAAAAAAACATTTGCAGTGTTTGGTTCAGGGATTAAAGTGTGCCGGAACGCAACGGAACGGCGTTCCTGCCCGCCCTGGAGGTTCATTAACTTTTCAGCAGGTGTACTGATGGTTCAGCAGCTTTTCAGCAGGTCTAGTGGTGGTTCAGCAACTTTTCAGCAGGTCTACTGGTGGTTCAGTAGCTTTTCAGCAGGTCTACTGGTGGTTCAGCAGCTTTTCAGCAGGTCCACTGGTGGTTCAGCAACTCTCCAGCAGCTTTTCAGCAGGTCCACTCACCACTGGTGGTTCAGCAGCTATTCAGCAGGTCTACTGGTGGTTCAGCAGCTTTTCAGCAGGTCCACTGGTGGTTCAGCAACTTTCCAGCAGCTTTTCAGAAGGTCCACTGGTGGTTCAGCAGCTTTTCAGCAGGTCTACTGGTGGTTCAGCACCTTTTCAGCAGGTCTACTGGTGGTTCAGCAGCTTTTCAGCAGGTCTACTGGTGGTTCAGCAACTTTCCAGCAGGTCCACTGGTGGTTCAGCAACGTTCCAGCAGCTTTTCAGTAGGTTCACTGGTGGTTCAGCAACGTTCCAGCAGCTTTTCAGCAGGTCTACTGGTGGTTCAGCACCTTTTCAGCAGGTCTACTGATGGTTCAGCAGCTTTTCAGCAGGTCTACTGGTGGTTCAGCAGCTTTTCAGCAGGTGTACTGATGGTTCAGCAGCTTTTCAGCAGGTCTAGTGGTGGTTCAGCAGCTTTTCAGCAGGTCTACTGGTGATGAATGTGATACCATTCCCTCGAAACATCCCAGCAACAACATCACACTTCCTCTTTGGTAGCTGCATGGCCATGGCCAGTGCATGGCCAGTGTTACAACCTGTCCAAGTTCCACTGCCATGAGCACCGCCGACTGTCAATGCTTTAGGACTGATGGCCCAGTCCTTTTGGCAAACATTACAGCAGACAATGTAATGTCGTCTATCTTTTTGATATGGGTCTACTGGTGGTTCAGCAGCTTTTCAGCAGGTCCACTGGTGGTTCAGCAACTTTCCAGCAACTTTTCAGCAGGTCTACTGGTGGTTCAGCAGCTTTTCAGCAGGTCTACTGGTGGTTCAGCAGCTTTTCAGCAGGTCTACTGGTGGTTCAGCAGCTTTTCAGCAGGTCTACTGGTGGTTCAGCAACTTTTCAGCAGGTCCACTGGTGGTTCAGCAGCTTTTCAGCAGGTCTACTGGTGGTTCAGCAGCTTTTCAGCAGGTCTACTGGTGGTTCAGCAGCTTTTCAGCAGGTCTATTGGTGGTTCAGCAACTTTTCAGCAGGTCCACTGGTGGTTCAGCAGCTTTTCAGCAGGTCAACTGGTGGTTCAGCAGCTTTTCAGCAGGTCTACTGGTGATGAATGTGATACCATTCCCTCGAAACATCCCAGCAACAACATCACACTTCCTCTTTGGTAGCTGTATGGCCAGTGCTGGACTTACAACCTGTCCAAGTTCCACTGCCATGAGCACCGCCGACTGTCAATGCTTTAGGACTGATGGCCCAGTCCTTTTGGCAAACATTACAGCAGACGACATTACAGCAGACGATGTAATTTTCAGCAGCAGGACACAAGCACCGGAGACACACGAGCAACCCATGGGAGACTGGGTGGTGTGATCCAAGAAGCTGGGACTTAGATTTGTCTCGAAAGTATCCACGTCCAACTGGGAGGTGAAAGTGAAGGCAAGTGCCCAGCGAAATCACCTTACCTTTGTCGTCAAAGACATTTAAGGGTTCTTGGAAAGCACACAGAGCGAAAAAGCACACAGAGCGAAGGAGGAGCCAGGTGTGTTGTTGAGAAATAATTGGTGGAAGGTTCCGTGGCAACCGGAACTACCTAGACAGTGAAGTCTGTTTCTGACACTGGAGTTCTGTGGACAGAGAATTCGAGAGGATTTGAGATAGGACACCTACGGGAGGAAAGAAGGAGGGAGCTGTCATTGGAGGATCCCAGTGCTTAATTCAAGTGATGTATTGTTTTGAATAACCTTGTTTGTTGTTTGAAGAAAGTCTTTATTGTCCAACCTAACCATCTTTATATCTTTTTTTATTACCATGAATAAACTTAGGTTGAGAAGTCATACGGGCCTTGCTTGTGAAGTCATACGGGCCTTAAGCTAATAGGTATTCTTTGGCTGTGTGCTGGTTATGCCAGTGGAGTAAAAGTGAGCTGCTTAGAGGAAGAGGTGGACGAACAATAATTACCTAGTGAAGAAAGAGACGATCCGTGGTTTGGTAAAGAGGTTAGTCCTGTCATTAAGATCATTAGGATCTTACGTCACATTTGGCGACCGTGACAGGACCCTGACAGAATAAGTCAAAAGGGTCAAATATTAGAGATACGAGCCTGTAAATTGCAGAGGAATAGGTTGGATGGATGGTGGGGTGGCGAGAGGATCTGGAGATATTAAAGAAGGAGGTGAAAAAGATCAAGGATGAAGAGTTGAGAAGAGAGAAAGAAGTGAGGTTGGAAGAGTGGGTGGAGGTAATGGAAGAGGAGTTGCAGGAAAGAGATGATGAGGAAAAGCGTCCCTGGTCGTTTGCGGTCTGGAATAGTAGAAGAGAGGTGGTTAATTTGTTCGCGGCACCGGATCCGGGTTCATCAAGGACTGTGATGCACAGGGGTACGATAGAGAGATATGGTGGGAAGTTAGCGGAAGAAAGACGAGCGGAGATAATATTAGATGGCAAGAAGATTGATGATGTTGATTGTGCGGAGGTGGAGTTGAGGATCTTGGGAAGAATTTGGAGAGGGAAGGTTTTGGTGACTGAGTTGACGAAAGTCGATGTGTAGATAGGGAGAGACATAATTTTTGCTTTGGGAATACAATCGAACCTCAAAAATGTAAACTTTAAAGTGCAGAGAAGAGTGACCGAAAATAAAATGTGGATGGGAGGACTGAAGAAGGAAGGTGAGAGAGACTTAGAGAAGTCTGCAGACCAGGAGGAAACCAACATTTACCATTTCTGGTGAGATGAGTGAGCCTTATCCTTCGTAGAGGTAATGGATAAGGCTCACTCATCTCACCAGAAATGGTAAATGTTGATAGACCCATTCGTGGTGCACGTGCTTCAATTGTACCAGGAGGAAAGAAAGGCAGGTGGACAGAGCTGTAAGAAAAAGCAAGTCCAGGAGTTGTTGAAGATGGACGAGCAGTGGAAGGAACCAGAGGTTGAAGAAAGGAAGATAATGGGGAGAGAGCTGGAGAAAGGTGGGGACAAGAAGGAAGAAAAAGTTCAAGAAGAAAATAGAGAAGTGGATGAGAAACGGGTGGAGTTTGGTTTAGTGAAAGATAGTTGTCAGATGACGAAAGGGAGAGAGGAAGACGTGGTGAAGCAGGTAGTTGAACAAATGAGTAGAGATAAAGATGAAGAGAAGGTATAGAGAAATTTCGCTGGCTAGATCAGGAGTTATGGAAGACAAGAAGGAGGAGAGTGCAGAAGGAAGGATAATGATGGGCCATTTGAAAAAAGTGAAAAGGAAAGTGGCAGAGTTAGATGAGTTTCATGGAATTGTAGGTAAAGAATTCAAACTGAGGCATGAAGAAGATAAAATGAAGGTGAAGATGAAAAGGAAGGAACATGTCACGTTTGAACAAAGAAGGAGAAGGAACTGTGCCAGGAGGCAAAAGTTCAAGGGTTGGAAAATGAAAGATGTGAGAGTTAGAGATGAAGTTGGAGAACAATCGAAGGTGAGAGGAGAAGAAACAGAGGAAGGTTACATGGTGAGAACTTTCCAAGAAGATGCGAGAGGTGTCCGCCGACAAAAGAAGGAAGGATTGGGACTGGTCGGTCTGGTAGTCATGGTAGTAGAATTATTGCAGAAGTCAGAGGCGGTGGACTGAGCTTGGAAAAAGAAGAGGAGGTGGTAATAGAAGAAGATAAGGGCAGTGGAAGAGTGATTGAGCAGAGTCACATGAGGAAAGGGTTGGTAGAGGACGTTGGCTACGAAGGCACCAAGTTGAAAATGAGGTGTCGGTAGAGAGGTTAAAGAAGTGGGTAGGCGGGAATGCCCCAACAAACTTGTCCCAGAGCGAAAAGGTGGGAGTTGAGGAGGCAAGAGGAGTTGTTAGTAGCGAGGTCAGTGGATTAGTTGGGAGAGGAAATCAGAGAATTTCGGTGAGAGGAGGAATGGTGGCAGAATATGGGCAAGTGTTTAGAAGTTTGCATGAGGATGAAGGCGGTGGGAAGTGGGAACATGGAAGGGATTGGAAAATGGAGGGTGAAAGCAAGGCTGATGGGAGTGAAGTTTTGAGGTTGGTTAAGAGATGGCCTCTTTTGGGGATAGGATAAATTTCTAGTTGGGACAGGGGGTCAAGTCCTAACTTCAGTTGTGGTTTTTTTTACGGGTAGGCAAGGGCATCCCGACTGCTTGACTTTGAAAACTTGCCCGAGGGCTTTGAAACTACCTATGGGTTTTTTGTGATACAATGAATCTCATGGGGTTCCATTTTTTTGAGGGATTAGATGTCGTTTAATTTAAATGTCGTTTAATTTAAATTTAAAAGATTGTTTTTTTTTTGTGGTTTGTGGAGGTGGAAGTTTTGTGGTTAAAAGACATGTTATCTGGGTGGAGGGCATTTCAGGGAAATTTGTAACCAAATAATGTTTTTTTTTTCGGGGGAGTTTTTTCTCAGTTGTTCCATCTTTTCAAGTGCAGGTGGGATTAAAATTTTGTGAAGGTACCTGGTTAAGATTTGAGTTTGAGGAGAGTTTGAGATACCTGGTAGATTTGTTTTTTTTTTTTCGGTAGGCAAGGGCAACCCATGGAAAACTCGCCCAGGAGGTATGACATTTGGATGTTGGAAGATTGTTGCTGCACCCTTTGGTGTGGCCCACTATAGCCTGCTTCCGGCTGCCGGTCTCGTGGCTGTACGTGGTCCCTCGCTGTCCTGAAGGTCCCACGCAACCCAACCAAACCCTTTGCCATTCCGGATTCCATCAAATTTGCGAGACGTGCCCAACTTAACCGTCATTGGATTTGATGGCTTCTGGAATGGTGCACATTGAGAAGCCGTGCACTTCATGAAACACCGTTCTCAGCTTCACATGCTGCTTTAATGCGGTGGAAGTGTGCGGCCGATCACCACAGTGCAAAACCTCGCCGTTACTTGGCCTCGGCCCGTGCGGTGGGTGTAACCGGGGAAACCCGAGATGGACATAACATAAAATAATAATAATATAAGATATATAAGATATATAATAATAAAAAATAATAATATAAATAATAATAATAATAAAAGTAAGTACTGGTTGGGACTTTGGTCAAACCCTGTTCAGCATAACAATGGGGCAACCTGGATTATGGAGGAGGAGATAAAAGGCTTGGAGTATGAGGAAATGCCTGAGATAAACCTTACTGTCAACGATGTAGTTGAGGTGATTAAAAAGACACATAACTGGAAGGCAGCTGGGATAGATGGCGTGCAGAACTACTGGTATAAGAAGTTTAGCTGCACACATGACAACCTGACCCGCCACCTAAATGAATTTTTGAGACAGCCAACCACAATGCCTGACTTCATGACACAGGGCATCACATATCTGAAGCCAAAGGACGATGACACCAGGAACCCATCAAAATATAGGCCTATCACATGTCTGCCAACTATTTACAAAATTCTGACATCCTGTGTTACTGAAAAGATTTATGCCCACTGTGAGAGGAATAAGATCATGGCAGAGCAGCAGAAAGGTTGTAGGCGATATTCGCAAGGTTGCAAAGAACAGTTGTTGATTGATTCAGTGGTTATTGGTCAGGCGCACCGTACACGAAGAAATATTCACACATGCTATATAGACTATAAGAAAGCGTTTGATTCGGTCCCCCATTCCTGGCTCATACAAGTTCTTAACATGTATAAAATCAACCCGGTGACTGTGTCATTCCTGGAGAACGCAATGGCAAACTGGCGAACCACACTAAAACTCAGATTAGGCGACACAAGCATCACCACACAACCAATCCAGATCAGACGAGGTATATTCCAGGGGGATTCACTCAGCCCCCTCTGGTTTTGCCTCGCACTGAATCCACTTTCAAACCAACTCAATAGCACAGGCCACGGCTACCACATCAGACACAATGCAGCCACTAAACACACACTATCACACCTTCTGTACATGGATGACATCAAACTTATGGCGTCCACTCAATCACACCTCCACCAGCTTCTCAAAATCACCGAAACATTTTCAGCAGACATCCACATGCAGTTTGGGCTGGACAAATGCAAAACCCAGCACATCACCAACGGTGTCAGGGAACTTGTGGGTTTCGAGCTCCAAAACGGGGACGTCATAGAACCCATGGAGGAGGGAGAAACCTACAAGTACCTTGGCATCCAACAGTCACGTCTCATAGACCACAAACAGATCAGGACTGATATCACCAATGCATACCAGAACAGGCTCACCAACATTCTCAAATCACACCTCAGCGGCAGAAAACACCATCAAAGCCATAAACACATATGCTATTCCAAAACTCACATACACTTTTGGAATCATCAAATGGTCACAAACAGAGCTTGAGCGTCTCCAGCGAATGACACGGACAACTATGACGAGCCATAGGAAGCACCATCCCCATGCATGTGTTGAGAGGATGAATCTCCCCAGGAAGGAAGGTGGAAGAGGCATTGTAGATATTGTTAATTTGCATAATAAACAGGTAAATTGTTTGAGAGGATATTTTGGGAAAAAGCAGATAGAATCCCCACTACATGAAGCGATCAGCCTCGCAGATGCCAACCACACACCACTCAATCTTCAACAATCAGATTCCACACTTCCAATCACAACCAAAGCAGAAAAGCACACATCATGGGCCCAGAAAGCTCTACACGGAAGACATCACTTTGATCTCAGCCAACCACATGTCGACATCGAAGCGTCGAACGCATGGCTGACTCGAGGTGATCTCTTCCCGGAGACCGAAGGGTTCATGATTGCTATTCAGGACCAGGTTATTGACACACGCAATTACAGGAAGCACATCCGAGAGGAGGCCATAAGAGATGACTCCTGTCGCATGTGCCATTCATCACCTGAAACCATTCAGCACATCACATCAGGTTGCAGGATTCTGGCTGACACCGATTACAAGCACAGACATAATCAGGTTGCAAACATCATCCACCAAAAGCTTGCAGTCAAACACAAACTTGCCACACACACTGTCCCATACTACAACTACACCCCACCTGCTGTTCTGGAAAATGCCACTCACCGGCTGTACTGGGACAGAACCATCATCACAGACAAAACCATACACCACAATAGGCCAGACATCACGCTTGTCGACAAACAAGCCAAAACCACGTTCTTCATAGACATCACCATTCCAAACAATAACAATCTCACCACAGCACACACCACCAAAATCACAAAGTACACAGACCTCTGCATCGAAATCCAAAACCAGTGGAGGATGGACAAAGTGGTCACAATCCCACTTGTTGTGTCCTCCACCGGCCTCATCCCGAAAACACTTCACAATAGTCTCAATACACTAGGCCTCCACAAAAACACCTACATGGAACTCCAAAAAGCAGCTATCATAAACACATGCCATATCGTTAGGAAATTCCTTAACGACACCACCACAAAGCAGCAAACAACCTCTCACCAGGTACAGCCACCATCACATCAGGAAGGTGTCACCAACCAAAACGAATCCTCTGCATGATCAGTCTCACCATTGGCAACTGCAGGCTGTAAAAATTGTCCCCAAGAATTGCTCGGAAAGTTTTTATCATAGAAGTGTGTTTTTGTTTTGTTCCTTTCTGCATTGTTTTGTTTATTTTTGTTCTGCTTCCTTTTCTTGTCTTGTGGAATGGTCAGAAAAAGTCATGATGCCGGTGCATAGAGGTCTGGGTCACAACTTAGTACAATGAGATGAAAATAGTCGCAGTGGAGCTAATCGTAGGTAGGTTGACTAGCTACCCCAGACCTTGACCCATAACATCATGAGGGTCAGGAGCGCATACATTTTGACATGCGCTCATTTGATTTTTGAAGTGCTCTTGAGGTCCTAGGTGAGAGACTTGGGATCAGATCCAATCCGGTGCCTTACGCGGGGTTGATAAAGTTGAGGTCTGGGAACGGGTCCGGGATCCATGCCCAGATCTAAGCCGGTAACCAGTCCGGAGTCGGCGGCCCACGATGGCGGCCCCCCACTGCGTGGTCAGTGCAACCCTGCTTTCACGCAGCTGGGAAGAGGGAGTGAGCGTACTGCTGGCGAACGCCGCTGGTGCTTCCGTGACTCCCTGCGCTTGTCAACTGTGCACTCTGCCGGACAGCGCTTCGCCGCGCGACTGACGCAAGGCGACCCATTCCCCCGTCGTAATGTGCCGGAAAGGGGAAGTAAGGCAAGAGCGTGGATGAGGATATGTGTGCAACAGCCCAGACCAAGTTGCCCAGGGTAACGGCTGGTAGTGGATCGTGCGTCACTCAACCCCCCTCAGTCCCTGTCAACAGCATCAGGCTGCAAAACTCATGAGGATACTAATCCCATACATCTGTCCACAGAGCGGAGAAAGCACGGCACTAACAGCCATGCAAAGCAGCCCACCCGGGGAAAAACCGGCACTAAAAGGCCACATCTACCCATGCGCCCATCTCCTCTGCTGTGTTCACCAATGGACCACTGGCTTTCCGGGTGCACTCACTCTGTCGTTCCCTCTAGGACTCGGCAGACAGGGCTGCTATGTCCTTCTGGGGGCGATAGACTGGATGCACAGGCATTTCCATTTCCACTGGGTAACCATGCAATCACTTTACGATTGCTTGCCACATCCAAGTTATCAATCACCATCTAGCCACGCTGGGTATCTTCTGTGTACCCCAGCACCCGACTCACCAACACCTCGGCTGTTTATCCCGGTAACAAACTCCCAAACTGGTGCGCACGATCCGCTGCAGCAACATGTCCTCGGTTAGGTAACCTATAAGAGATGCACCGGTCTTTACAAAGCTTCGTGACGAAGGACGTGTTTTGAGTTTGTCTGCGCAGTGCAAGATACCAGTCCGAACAGTGCAATCCCCTCCAGCTGCGTGACGCCCCATTGCGCAGGATCGTTACTTGGCTTCGGCCCGTGCGGTCCTTAGTTCCGGGCTTGTCCCGAGCTTCACCATGAAAATAATAATAATAATAATAATAATAATAATAATAATAAAGGCGCCTGGCTCTGGTGTCTATGCTTGAAGTACCCGCGTGATGCCGGGGGCGCCTAAGGACGGTCAGCTCACACTCTTCCTCTACGGGCTGCAAATTGACCTTCACTTTGTGTTCTCGCTATCTCTGTTCTGAAGGTCTATTCAGTCCCGTCCTAAATCTCTCCTTTTCATACACCGGAGACCTGGTACGACGTGGCTGGGCTTGATGGGACGTGTTGCGCTGCCCTCTGGCAGGGCCCACTACTGCTTGCCTGGTTTGTGGCACCTTGTCTCACTTTCTCGCTGTTCTGAACTCTCTGTTCCTTTCCTAGAATATCTTCTCGTTTCCTGTCCACGTACGTGCTGTGACGCCTGGTAGTGGGGGCTTGTTTGGACGTGTTGCAGCACCCTCTGGTGTGGCCCACTATAGCCTGCTCCTGCCTGCTGGTCTTATAGCCATATGTGGTCCCTCACTGTCATGAAGGTCCGCTGTAACCCAACCAAGATCTTTGCCATTCCAGTGTCCATCTCGTCTGTGAGGCGTGCCCAACTTTACCGCCGTTGGTTGAGCTGGTTGCTGGAATGGTGCACGGCGTGAAGCTTTGCACTTCTTAATCACCTTCCTCAGCTTCATACGCTGCATTACCCGGTGGAAGTGTGAATCTGAGCGCCGCAGTGCAAACCCTCACCGTTACTTGGTTTCGGCCCGTGCGGTGGGTGTAACCGGGGAAACCCGAGACTAAAATCACTTGAAATACCTACATAATAATAATAATAATAATAATAATAACGGCGCCTGGCCCTGGTGTCTATGCTTGAAGTACCCGCATGATGACGGGGGCGCCTAAGGACGGTCAGCTCACACTCTTCCTCTACGGGCTGCGATCTTGACCTTCACTTTGTTTTCTTGCTATCTCTATCCTAGAAATCTATTTTCCTCTCCTAAATCTCTCCTTTTCATACACTTGAGACTTGGTGCTTATTGACTGGCTTGATTGGACGTGTTGCGCTGCCCTTTGGCAGGGCCCACTACAGCTTGTTTGGTCTGTGGTACCCCCTCTCACATTTTCTCCTGTTCTAAACTCTATGTTCCTTTCCTAAAATATCTACTTATTCCTGTCTGCGTATGTGCTGTGATGTCTGGTAGTCGGGGACTTGTTTGGACGTGTTGCTGCACCCTTTGGTGTGGCCCACTATAGCCTGCTTCCGGCTGCTGGTGTTGCAGCTGTACATGGTCCCTCGCTGTCCTGAAGGTCCCCCGCAACCCAACCAAACCCTTTGCCATTCCGGGATCCATCAAATTCGCGAGACGTGCCCAACTTAACCGTCATTGGATTTGATGGCTTCTGGAATGGTGCACGGTGAGAAGCCGTGCACTTCTTGAAACACCGTTCTCAGCTTCACATGCTGCTTTAATGCGGTGGAAGTGCGTGGCCGATCACCACAGTGCAAAACCTCGCCGTTCTTGGCTTCGGCCCGTGCGGTGGGTGTAACCGGGGAAACCCGAGATTAACTTGATGTTTGATTCCATAATAATAATAATAATACTAGCACATAATAATAATTATTATAATAATAATACCCAGCACATCACCAACGGTGTCAGGGAACTTGTGGGTTTCGAGCTCCAAAAACGGGGACGTCATAGAACCCATGGAGGAGGGAGAAACCTACAAGTACCTTGGCATCCAACAGTCACGTCTCATAGACCACAAACAGATCAGGACTGATATCACCAATGCATACCAGAACAGGCTCACCAACATTCTCAAATCACACCTCAGCGGCAGAAACACCATCAAAGCCATAAACACATATGCTATTCCAAACTCACATACACTTTTGAATCATCAAATGGTCACAAACAGAGCTTGAGCGTCTCCAGCGAATGACACGGACAACTATGACGAGCCATAGGAAGCACCATCCCCATGCATGTGTTGAGAGGATGAATCTCCCCAGGAAGGAAGGTGGAAGAGGTATTGTAGATATTGTTAATTTGCATAATAAACAGGTAAATTGTTTGAGAGGATATTTTGGGAAAAAGCAGATAGAATCCCCACTACATGAAGCGATCAGCCTCGCAGATGCCAACCACACACCACTCAATCTTCAACAATCAGACTCCACACTTCCAATCACAACCAAAGCAGAAAAGCACACATCATGGGCCCAGAAAGCTCTACACGGAAGACATCACTTTGATCTCAGCCAACCACATGTCGACATCGAAGCGTCGAACGCATGGCTGACTCGAGGTGATCTCTTCCCGGAGACCGAAGGGTTCATGATTGCTATTCAGGACCAGGTTATTGACACACGCAATTACAGGAAGCACATCCGAGAGGAGGCCATAAGAGATGACTCCTGTCGCATGTGCCATTCATCACCTGAAACCATTCAGCACATCACATCAGGTTGCAGGATTCTGGCTGACACCGTTACAAGCACAACATAATCAGGTTGCAAACATCATCCACCAAAAGCTTGCAGTCAAACACAAACTTGCCACACACACTGTCCCATACTACAACTACACCCCACCTGCTGTTCTGGAAAATGCCACTCACCGGCTGTACTGGGACAGAACCATCATCACAGACAAAACCATACACCACAATAGGCCAGACATCACGCTTGTCGACAAACAAGCCAAAACCACGTTCTTCATAGACATCACCATTCCAAACAATAACAATCTCACCACAGCACACACCACCAAAATCACAAAGTACACAGACCTCTGCATCGAAATCCAAAACCAGTGGAGGATGGACAAAGTGGTCACAATCCCACTTGTTGTATCCTCCACCGGCCTCATCCCGAAAACACTTCACAATAGTCTCAATACACTAGGCCTCCACAAAAACACCTACATGGAACTCCAAAAAGCAGCTATCATAAACACATGCCATATCGTTAGGAAATTCCTTAACGACACCACCACAAAGCAGCAAACAACCTCTCACCAGGTACAGCCACCATCACATCAGGAAGGTGTCACCAACCAAAACGAATCCTCTGCATGATCAGTCTCACCATTGGCAACTGCAGGCTGTAAAAATTGTCCCCAAGAATTGCTCGGAAAGTTTTTATCATAGAAGTGTGTTTTTGTTTTGTTCCTTTCTGCATTGTTTTGTTTATTTTTGTTCTGTTTCCTTTTCTTGTCTTGTGGAATGGTCAGAAAAAGTCATGATGCCGGTGCATAGAGGTCTGGGTCACAACTTAGTACAATGAGATGAAAATAGTCGCAGTGGAGCCAATCGTAGGTAGGTTGACTAGCTACCCCAGACCTTGACCCATAACATCATGAGGGTCAGGAGCGCATACATTTTGACATGCGCTCATTTGATTTTTGAAGTGCTCTTGAGGTCCTAGGTGAGAGACTTGGGATCAGATCCAATCCGGTGCCTTACGCGGGGTTGATAAAGTTGAGGTCTGGGAACGGGTCCGGGATCCATGCCCAGATCTAAGCCGGTAACCAGTCCGGAGTCGGCGGCCCACGATGGCGGCCCCCCACTGCGTGGTCAGTGCAACCCTGCTTTCACGCAGCTGGGAAGAGGGAGTGAGCGTACTGCTGGCGAACGCCGCTGGTGCTTCCGTGACTCCCTGCGCTTGTCAACTGAGCAATATGCCGGACAGCGCTTCGCCGCGCGACTGACGCAAGGCGACCCATTCCCCCGTCGTAATGTGCCGGAAAGGGGAAGTAAGGCAAGAGCGTGGATGAGGATGTGTGTGCAACAGCCCTGACCAAGTTGCCCAGGGTAACGGCTGGTAGTGGATCGTGCTTCACCCAACCCCCCGTCAGTCCCTGCCACCAGCATCAGGCTGTAAAACTCGTGAGGATACTAATCCCATCTGTTCACTGTTCAGAACGGAGAAAGCACGGCACTAACAGCCATGCAATGCAGCCCACCCCGGAGAAAAACTGGCACAAAGGCCATATCAACCCATGCGCCCACCCCCTCTGCTGTGTTCTATGGTCCAATGACTTTCCGGGTGCACTCACTCTGTCGCTCCCTCAAGGATGCGGCAGACAGGGCTGCTAAGTCCTTCTGGGGGCGATGGACCGGATGCACAGGCATCTCCACTGGGTAACCATGCAATCACTCACTATGCGATTGCTTGCCACATCAAGTTATCAATCACCATTTAGCCACGCTGGGTATCTTTTGTGTACCCCAGCACCCGACTCACCATCACATTGGCTGTATATCCCGGTAACAAACTCCCAAACTGGTGTGCACGTTCCGCTGCAGCAACATGTCCTCGGTTAGGTAACGTATAAGAGTTGCACCGGCCTTTACAAAGCTTCGTGACGAAGATGTGTTTTGAGTTTGTCCGCGCAGTGCAAGCTATCAGTCCGAACAGTGCAATCCCCTCCAGCTGCGTGACACCCCATTGCGCAGGATCGTTACTTGGCTTCGGCCCGTGCGGTCCTCAGTTCCGGGCTTGCCCCGAGTTTCACCTTGAAAATTTTATAATATAATAATAATAAAATGAATGGCGCTGGCCATGGTGTCTATGCTTGAAGTACCCGCATGATGCGGGGGGCGCCTAAGGACGGTCAGCTCACAATCTTCCTCTACGGGCTGCGAATTGACCTTACTATGTGTTCTCGCTATCTCTGTTCTAAAAATACTATCAGTCCTATTCTAAATCTCTCCTTTTCATGCACTGGAGACCTGGTGCGGCGTGGCTGGGCTTGATGAGACGTGTTGCGCTGCCCTCTGGCAGGGCCACTACCGTTGCCTGGTTTGTGGCACCTTGTCTCATTTTCTCGCTGTTCTAAATCCTGTTCCTTTCCTAAAATATCTTCTCGTTTCCTGTCCACGTACGACGTGCTGTGATGCCTGGTAGTCGGGGCTTGTTTGGACGTGTTGCTGCACCCTTTGGGTGGGCCCAGTATAGCCTGCTACCGCCTGCTGCTGTGTAGCAATATGTGGTCCCTCACTGTCATGAAGGTCCGCTGTAACCCAACCAAAATCTTTGCTGTTCCAGTGTCCATCTCATCTGTGAGGCGTGCAATCAACTTACCGCCGTTGGTTGAGTTGGTTGCTGGAATGGTGCACGGCGTGAAGCTTTGCACTTCTTAATCACCTTCCTCAAGCTCATACGCTGCATTACCGGTGGAAGTGTGAATCTGAGCGCCGCAGTGTAAACCCTCACCGTTACTGGTTTCGGCCCGTGCGGTGGGTGTAACCGGGGAAACCCGAGACTAAAATCACTTGAAATACCTACATAATAACAAAATGGCCCACGGTTTGTCAATGTGGATTTTAGGCATGACTCAATGGATGTTCATAAGCACTGTCTGGTTCCAGGTTTTGGCATGTCTGCTGTTTTGTGAATCAATTTTGAAATTTGGGTTGATTTGAAATTAACTCTAGGTAATCGAATCTCGAATCGTTATAAAATCTCGAATCGAAAAAATCTTAAACAACCTTGATTCGAATCCCACCACATTTTTCGAATTGAATCTTTTCGAATCGAATCTGGCAAAATTCGTGATTTTTGAATCAAATCATCGAGTTAATTCAATATTTGCACAGACCTAGCTCCAGGTCCAAATCAGAGGCTTGGCAGGTCACACTACACTCACTACAGAGCCGCCACATATCGGAAGCCATCTGCACTTCTCGGCTCTGCAGGAGCATGACTCTCTTTGGGAAATTCTGTGGGTTGGCATACCTATGAAAGGTGCCCAAAAATGAGAATTGCACCGAAGTTTGCATTTGAAATGAATTTTTCCACTTTAGTGTCAAACTGATTCGTTTTAAGGTGCTTGGATGATTTTTTAGAAAAATGCCCTGCACATTTTTGATTTTATGGTCATTTCAAAAAAGCATCAAGCAGATGCAAGGCAATCGATTTGACAGGTGTGAAACAAAAGAATGGGAAACAAGAAGTTTCTCTAACCAAGGTCTTGAGAGACAAGAACCGGCACCCAAATTAATAACTTACTAACACTTGACCCATATATCTGCACAGTTGTCACAAGAACATAATTTTGGTGCTCCCGTCCTTTGGTGTGGCGGAACAAGTCTTTTCTCAATTCCTTGCACCTGGCAAATTGAGAATTGAGCCCCATACACCTGGCTCGTGGCTGATTGAATCTTACATCCATATCCCTCCTTTTTTAAAATTGCCATTGAATGCGAATTCTGCATCATAAAAGCCTCAAATTCACCAAAATACCTTAAAGCGAATCAAAGTTTGATGCCAAAGTGGAAAAATTCATTTCAAATGAAAATTTCAGTGCAATTCTCATTAGGTACCTACCTACCTATTTATTGGGCCCCTCTTACCTATTAACGGCAATGTAACTGATCCGAGTCAATTCAGTTGAATGCAGAACGTAGTTGGGCTGTGGGGCATTGTTCTTATGAGTGCTAGGTTTTTAGGTGTGCAACAACTCATTCATGCTGAGCCACCAGCCGGTAGGGCTGTGCAAATCTTGATTCAATTCGATGATTCGATCCGAGAATCACGAATTTTGTACGATTCGATTCGAATGATGTGGTAGGATTTGAATCAAGATTTGAGATTCAAAAATGGATTCGATTGGCTTCTACGTAAACGCTTGACATTTCACTTGACGCTTGACACCAGTAAAAACAGGCTAAAACGCTTGACACTTAACATGCAAGGGGTCTGCAACTGCATTTAATGTAACAACTGGCGCCTGTTTACATTAATAGCGTGAAGATTACAATGAGCCACTTGACACCCTTAGCCTCCAAGGACATGCTACTTGATTGACACCCTTAAAAGCCCAGAACATTAGGGCTGTGCGGATCGGCATTCGAATCGAAACCATGTTGTTCGAATCCCGAATGGAATCCGAATCCATTGCCCAGTTTCGAATCGAATCATTTCAAATTGAATCGTCTAAGATTTGAAATTTTCGAATCGAGTCAAGAGTCACCCAGTCCTATGACTATGGCTTTCCTCGAAGTAATTGCAATTCCAGATTCTCGATCATAGAATGTAGGTATCTAGGCTGTTTAGTGTTACCATTCACATTTTGGTGCCCCAGGCAGAAGTTTTAAATTTCTTCGAATCCTACAAAATTCTCGCGTCGAATCCTCTCGAATCGAACCCCAAGAGTTCGAAGGGCCATGGATTCTCACACAAAACAACAACCCCACCAGAGCAAGCAAGTGCCTGTCATTTGTTCCACTTACGCTGTTGAAAAACATTGACAGGCATTCATTTTTCCACCGCAGTATTTTTCTATGGAATCAGCTTTGCCTCCCAGTAGATGTTCTCCACTTTCCCGAGGAAAAATTCAATAAAGTTGCTCGGGCGAAATAGGAGAACTTAATTCAGATGTAGGTAGTTAAGTAGGTAGGTAGTTGCTTCACCGATCAGCTCAGATTTTT
>JASGXE010007758.1:0-19712 GCA_030068105.1 Sinentomon sp. SZTP_YWyxl
TTTCTTTTTTGTTTTCATGTAACCCCATTCTTGTTCTTTCCATCGGTGTGTTTTTGTGAGGTATTCTGTGCTTTGGTGCCCAGAAAATTGCAAATTGACTGACCTTGGATTGATGCCATGGCCAGAGTTTTACACCAGTTGAGCAAGGTCGACACATTAAGATTGAATCTGCCAGAGGGAAAACAGCTCGGGAAGTGCATGTATCCTTTGTGGAGGCATGTAGTGAGAGTGCCCTTTCTTATCGTGTGTGGTAGAATGGATGAAATGCATAGCAGAAGGAAGGTGGAGCATTAAGAATGATCCCTGCGAAGGCTGCGAGAAATTCGCACACAAACGAACAGAGTGAATCAAACGACGACCTTTGCACAGCTTTTTATAGATCATTTAACAACCTATATGCTGTTCCTAAAACCAGACAATAATGCAGGACTTCAAGCAACCATTCTTCGGGGGTGTGTTGATCAGTGAGAGCTGTCCAGTCACCCGAGTTTCTGATTGCCTGGCCCATCATTCTCCATGCCAATGCATGTCATCACAAGTTAACCGCTGCAATTGGTCTTCTGACAAAGCGGGAGTGGAAAATTTTGCATCATCTAGCCGAAATGAACCCCCCTGAATTCCACCTGTTCTCGGCGCTCATGTTTCTCCTCCCTGGGCTGTCATTCGGTAGTCCAAAAGAGCTCAACACAGCTGTGGATGGTGGAGCAAGAAGGATTAATCGGGACACCCTGTACCGGAACATCAGACAGCATCAGAACCGATGCAAGCATGTCATTTTGAAGAAAGAGGATAACATTGAAGGCACATGATGGAAAGAATGATGAACCTTTATTTGTATAGTTTTCACGACGGTGTTGCAGGAACTTTTTGGATGACCCTCGTAACAAGTGCAATATTATGGACAATTTCAAAGGTACAGTGGTGCACCTCAAGCCATCTAACGCCAAACGTCCCACTCATTTTTTCTGTTTGTCCATCCATCACATGTCGAAAACACCTGCCTTTCATCGCCTTTTCCGGACATCCTGTGTCAGTAATTTCAGGATCTACCTTAAAATGTTCCCTGCAGATGACCAAAAACTATCACAAAGCTCTCATGCAATCGTGAGGAACTTTGGAATTCGCTGAAACATTCCGTGCCTGAATTCCGTTGCAATCTGAAGCAACATTGCAATTTCGTCAACGCAAATATTTCAGATACATTCGCCGAATGTTTTGAGTAGCATGTGGATTTCTGAACATTCCTCAGTTTCCTTGACAAATGACATCTTTGATGCACACTTTTGATGCAGAATTCGGTGTTCAAACAAAATTTGGTACATCCATATCGCAAGGCATCCATTTCTTTTCACTTGAGACCAGTTTTGGACAACAATCGGGAAAGTTCTCAGTCTGATTGACGGCCACCGAACAGCCATCAACCTCAACCACCGGTCGACACCTGCGGAATGCACAATAAGAAAAAATGCATGCATTAAATTGGTAATTAATTGGCAATGTTAATTTCGGTAAATTAAACAAAAGCAGGAACACGAACATCGCCGGACATTGTAGTAGATCTTGTTTGAAAAACGCCCATTATGGATGACCATAATGAATTGGAGGTAACTGCAAAGAACCATGCCATTTTCATGATTGTAGCAACAGAAGTGCGCATAACAAAAAAGAAACATTGTACAGAGGGGCATCATTTGGAACGAATGGGAATTTGAATGGGAATTTTCGAATGGGAATTTGAAACGAATGGGAATTAGGCCCCCTGATTGATTGCGGATATTCCCCAAGAATCCAGCGCCAAAATGCCGAACGGACGAGAAAATTGCATTGTTCGCAATGCTTTACGGGAACTGATTAATCCGGAATTTTACTCGCCTTCTGCGTCCATTCCCATTTTGACGCATTTGGGGCACTATTGGAGAGCTTAATTGCAAACTTGTATAGGCACCTGTTTTTATTTTAAACCAGAAAAATCTCTGGTACCGAATTTGAACAGGTAAAAATTACACTCTTGTTGCAACGCCCGGCAGGAGTACCGAATATTCCCTTCTTAAACCCCATAAGCACACGGGATCCATACACCTTCCGAAATTGAGCTCACCATTAGCAGTTGTTAGAAATTTCACATTATAACTACTGTAGTTATACGTACATGCCACATTTCTTTCTCCTTTGGCTTCAAAATGACCAAGAAAACAATTTTAAGACTAGGCATATTTAAATTTTCAAATTTTCCTCAGCTTCCGGAAGCTGATGGGGCTATACATTTACTTTCGGCGATTATTTTGTCTCCGTTATTCGATTAAGACGGCCTGACAACAGCATAAAGGTCCTGTTACATACCTTTCTGAAATGAATTTGTCCGATAGTTGTGATCGCGACTATCAACAGCATCAGACTACTTTCGCTAACTTTTCTGCAATGTGTTTGTTCGAGAAACGATAATGCACGATTCGCCAACAGCATATGTAAGGTTACTCTTACTTTTCGGAACATTGATTTTGTCCGACGTACACTCTAAACACGAAGTTCAGTTTGGAACACTATGTTTTAACATGGGTTTGGATTATGGGTTTGGAATGGAAGTGTTCTTTTAAGAACATTTATGTCACACTTGGTGTTTTCTTGAAACACACTGAGTGTTCCAAATCTGTGACATTCCTGTCACAGATTTGGAACACATGAGCGATTTGGACTATACACCTTAAGTGCTCCACAGGAACACCTTAAGTGTTCCAAATTTCTGGAAATGGAACACTCATTGTGTTAAAATAACAGACCAAGTGTTCTTAAAAGAACACTTCCTTTCTTTGCCCATGTTAAAATATAGTGTTCCAAACTGAACTTCGTGTTTAGAGTGTACCAATATGCAATTCATGACCCGCCTATTATACATCATTTTACTTTCACTCTGCACCATTCTGTCATGATTTGGTCCCGAGGCGCGATCACGATATTGTCGATCTGCCAACAACATCAGCTACTTTTATGATAAATATTTCAGAAATTATTTTGTCCGAATTGCGGTAAAGATGGCCTGATCAATCAGGCAATCAGGCTACTTTCATCATTTTACTTTGAGAAATTATTTTGCTAACGAGTTACGTTCAAGATAGCCTATCAATACATACCTAATACTTCTCCTTCTTACCTTTCAACAATGACTTTGTACGAGTTGCGGTCAAGAAATACGAAACATGCAGCTTCCATACATCCCTCTACTGTTCTGTACTGTTGATCAGGTATCGAAACGCCTCTATAAAGACATCTGTTTTCATCATCTAAAAATTAGGAAAATTATGGCTAATCAATTGGAGGTTGTTAGAGAAATACGTAAACGTTGCGAATTATTTATTAAAGAAATCCGCAATGGTCGACCATACCCCGAAAATTTTCTAAATACAAGTTATATATAATTGCTGCGAATACGAGAAAAACGCAGTGAGATCGAGCTAAACTTCCACATTCAATTTTGTATCTGACGATATTTGCTTTGCATGCCTGAGTTTGCGTACCTTCTGTCATTATCTCTTGGATGTTGGAACGGAACTTAAAATCGCAATTCAAATGACAACTAAAAATATTTTTATTGATTGAATGACTGTATTTTGTGGGGGTTTCCCCATTATCATATATACATAACAATAACATTTTTGCACAAAAAAAAACAATAAGAAACGTCAAAAAACGGAAAAAACAGGAAAGAGAAATGGGGCAGACAAATTACAAAGACGAGAACAAGACCAAATGTGTTTCCCTTTCATGACAACTTATGTTGCTGAGTGACATACATTTCTGTTTTTATGGAGCAATTCGTATATTTTGAAATCCGAAGAATTAATTTTCAAACTCCTGTGGAGAAAAACAGAACATCTGCTCTAAAACTTTCAAGTCCAATCAAATTTAGCCAGAAACTCAATTTATAACAAAGACAGCAGCCTGCGCCTTAGAATTGATGTACTTAAAGGTTGGGACAGCACAGAGGCTGGGAGTGAATTCCAGTCCGCTATTGCTCGGGACACAAAGGAAAACTTCCCAATATCTCTCTTAAATGCTATCGGCTTTATCTTATAAGGATGGTCATGGCGACTGTAAAAAGATGGAGGCGTAATTAAGGAAAACAAATTTCCCCACCCTCCGGAGTTGCCAAAGGATTCGATAAAGACACAAAATGCGGAGGACCTTTCTATATTTTATATAATATTCGTTCGTTGTGAGTGAATGCTCATAAGATAGTGGTCCGGTCAACCATATCGACAAAATCTTGTAAGAACTATGCGCAATGCATGCGGGCTCCACATTATCACTTTGGTAAAAACTTTCTTCGGAGGATTTCAGATTCGTACAAAACGTTTCAGGAAAAACACAAATTCTCATTCACAAACAATTCGATCTCATTCAGTGACGAAAAGTGATTCGACCCTACTTTCTTTGTGGGTCCAAAAATTTCCGAATTGAGCTAAATTCTGCGTCTTGGTTTATGGATTTGCAGTGATGAATTACCTCATATCAAATATTCTTCAGAGCAGACAGGAGGGTCCAGTGGAAAATTACTTCGGTGTGAATTTCGCCCGAATTTGACAAGGTTGTCTTGGCTATACCGTTGACAGATCCTGCCGCACAATGCGAACGAACTTGAAAGAGCTTCTCCCTCCGAACTTTCCATACTGAAGTCACATCCAACCTGGCCTTTCTCTCCACGTCATCGAGAAAATTAGTCCCGAACCCTCATTTTATAAATAGTACCTACGCACCTTTAAAGCCAACCAAATGATATGTCCTTTTTGCTGGTCATGGTGGATGTTTCATATGGACCTGTCAATTCGGCCTGTTTCCGCAGGCCATAAGGCTTGATGGCACTTCAAAAGTTGTTGGCCGTGGATAGGCAAGAGAATTTCTTATGCGGGTGGATTTTTAGCTTTAGGAGTTCCATCTTCCCAACATACCTGACGAGCCTGCAATGTTCCACCCCGCCGCCCCCATTTACGAGTGGCGTCTGGGGCTTCCTGAACACAGGTTAAACCCCCTTAAACATCAACAAGTAGCACACTCGAAATCTTACCTGGATCTGGCTGAGCGTCGTCCAAGGACTTCATGGGTCTTTTCGCAAGAAACGAAGAGACCGGACGGCCAATACTGAGATAAAGAATAAAAGTTACAAATGTCACAAGAAGACTCCAATGATCCATGGCAGCAGGTATATCTATAAGCCTGTTGTGAGGTAATTGCCGCATGTAAAGTTAACAGGATAAACGTTTGGGTTTGTCCGAAGGTGTGCTAGGTTGTCTTTCGAATGTAATAAAAAAATGGTTGACCAGTAAATGCGCGGCCTTCAAAACCTGGTTGTTATTATCAACATGCAACAGCCTCGATGAGCAGATGGGGTGCCTTCGAGGAGACACTGACTCTATTGTGCCAGATAGCTGTGGTTAGGCGGCATGGAACAACAAATATAACATTCAAATGTCAAAAATCGTTGTTGAGCCGCCGTTCGGCCACTTCAAATGCATACCGTTGTACCATTGAACACTTTGAAACATTTAACCTTCCCTCTTTTCCGCCGTTGGCGAGCCACATACATTGTCTTTCAACAGTCTCCAGGCGACCCTTGATGAGTGAATAAAAGTTCTTGAAATCCTGAATTTGATCGGGCATGGCCGAAAACCCCCCCTGGAATTTTTTCCCGGCAGATTTGCAAGTCCTTTCGGGTTCGTTCCCTGTTTTTCAGGGGGTCCCCCACATTCAGCGGCCCGTATCTCCGAAACGGACCTGGGTGACCGTTCAGGGTTGTTCCCGGGGGGTTTCGGATATGCCCGATCGAATTCAGGGTCGTTCCCGGCAGATTTCCAAACTGACTTTCAGGGTCGTCCCCTGTTTTTCAGGGGGTGCCCCACTTTTAGGGGCCAGTATCTCCGAAACGGACGGCCCTGGGTGACCGTTCAGGGTTGTTCAAGGGGGGGTTTTCGGGTATGCCCGATCGAATTCAGGGTCGTTCCCGGCAGATTGCCAAGTCCTTCACTGACTTTCAGGGTCGTTCCCTGTTTTTCAGGGGGTCCCCTACATTCAACGGCCCATATCTCCGAAACGGACGGCCCTGGGTGACCTTTCAGGGTTGTTCCCGTGGGTTTTCGGGTATGCCCGATCTAATTCAGGGTCGTTCCCGGCAGATTTCCAAACTGACTTTCAGGGTCGTTCCCTGCTTTTCAGGGGGTGCTCCACTGTTAGGGGCCCGTGTTTACGAAACGGACGGCCCTGGGTGACCGTTCAGGGTTGTTCCCGGGGGGTTTTTGGGCATGCCCGATCCAGTTCAGGGTTTTAACCCGGCAGATTTCCAAACTGACTTTCAGGGTCGTTCCATGTTTTTCAGGGGGTGCCCCACTTTCAGGGGCCCGTATCTCCGAAACGGATGGCCCTGGGTGACCGTTCAGGGTTGTTCCCGGGGGGGTTTTCGGGTATGCCCGATCTAATTCAGGGTCGTTCCCGGCAGATTTCTGAAAAATTTAGAAATTGAGGGTCATTCGCTGTTTTAGTAAACACCCAATTGCTGTCGAAACACCGCGTGAGAGATTTGAGCGAATTTTATCAAGTCGGTATGTCCCTCATCGAGATCAAGAGAACCACCACAATGGAAATCGGCCATGCAGTTGAGTCTGGTTCCGTTGCTAGCACCAAGGAACTTCCACCAATGCCCGGATGGTGGTGAACAGGACTCGTTCCAGCTGGCAGGCCAACCCCAAAGAATGCTGGCCATGGAAATTCTGGTCGAGAAACGGACCTCGTTTCGGAGTCCCTGCTTGCAACAGATGAATCGACCAAACGGAATCCAGAGCGCGAAAAATCATGACGAGCTGAACGCAAGCAGATGACTGAACAAGAAATCAAATGTTTGCAGCTCGCCACTTCCACATGGCGAAATCCAACGTACACTCTGTTGAAAAAAAGTGAACGATTCCCCGAACTCCGAAGATTTTCCCTGTGAACACGGATGCACGGCGGTGTTAAATTCCGTTCTCACGAGAGATTTTGACGCATCGTGAATTGAACAATCAATACCAACGTTAATGGTACGAATATTGTATGCAGTTTGGATACTGTCCATTATTGCGATTGCATCTACCCTACCATCGGAGTTTCCGATAAAGAGCATCACCAATGCATGCCACATTGACTTTCGGCCGCTGTCGTGCGGCCAATGTCAGTGGCCGAGCTGAAAATGGTTGTGCACGCAGTTGCTGAACTGTTGGAAAAACCAAACCAGAAGGTGCTGTGTGGATGAAATCAATTCCAAGAAATGCACAACCTCAGTGCACATCCACGTGGGCGACCGGCCCAGAGTTCTTCACAACTCGGAAATTTACCGATTTGTCATCCATCACCATCAATTAACGCTCATTGGAAAAGGTCGACAGAAGTGTTGATCTCCGCAAAACCGGCATGAACAAGTGTAGGCCCCAACGTCACCGAAAGAATTGCGTGGTGGACTCAGTAACCTTGAATAATTTCAAGACTTGACAGGAACTCTTTTTTTTCTTTCGGTGGCATCGGTAAGATTTGCATGTGACCGCCTGAACTGTCACTCATCGGGCTCCTTTACATTATCTCCAGGCCCCTCTTTTCTGCCAATGTTTTCATTGCCAACGGCGAATGCAGGAGATGAAGAAAACAAGGTAAACATGCGCCAACTGGTTTCACTCACACGTCATTACCAAAATGATAACCAGAAACACTCCAGAAACGATACACGCTTCTGGCACAGAATTATATATGGAAAATTTATTTCTCACGTTTGGCATGCGACATATTGTCAAAGGCTTTGGATAAATCAAGAGAAAATTTGTCGTTCTCCTTAATCGGTGGAGAAATCAATGCGGGGTTAAATTTTCGCCATTTGCTTCGATGGCAAAAATTTATCTTACAACCGGGAGGAACATACATATACGCCGTATCGATCACTCCACGAAAAAACTTCAAACCCAGCGATGAACATTCACCACTGTTCAATGTCACCAACACCGAAATATTTGCTTCTGCTGTGATCGGCATCTGAAAACGTGCACTTTTGGTGGTTTGAAGTCGAGGATTATTATTTGCTTCCGAGCAACTGCACAAACAGACAGAGTTTACCCAGCAGATATAATCTTTGCGATTGGTTATACAATATTGTCAAGTGCGGAATACCACTTCACAACGTAAGACATTCACCTGCAGCAAGCCGACACATACGACCCAAAAGAACACGCTCGTGCGAATAGTCGAAGTCGGTTTTTTTTCCAAAATTACATGGCACGTGCACTTAGAAAGTTCCTATTCGAATAGTGCGTGCGCCGTTCTGAGCACATGTGTCTCCCACAGAGAGCTCTGCAGGTCGGAAGTCCTCGTTGTTTGTTTGAGGTGCAAACACGGGCCTTTCAGCTGATAAACGATGGGCATTTTAATGGACACGCAGCTGTCGCAATGAAACCTAAAGAGCATTGCAGAACGCTGTCAGAAAAGGCGCATTCAATGACACATTTTTCTTCGTGTGCCGTTGAAAATAGGCAGACTTCACGCAGATACCTGACAAAGAAAACGACGCATGCCTTGCAAGTTGGCCACACATTTGGGCATGACTTGCGTGGCCATCGCAGAATGGGGCTTCCAGGCGTGAGTGAAGTGTGTTGACTAAAGTATTTCACAAAGGAAGTGGCCAACTTTAAATCAGGCTGTTTGACTTTTTTAATATAAACATTAAAACAAACACACAACAACACCAATGGTTTATTTTAGGTGTTATTGTGCTAGGAAGCGTTTCTATAATGAAGTTATCGTCGGATTCCGAAATGGCAACTTGACGATCCCGACAACTCTATCGATGAACAAGGACAGGAAGTGTGTGCAACTTGGAAGGTGAAAACCAAGACACTATCGACTCCAAGAATCATAAGTTGCACTAGCCCAGAGAGACACACATACACGATATTGATGCCTTATTGGTCCTTGAAAGGGTATTGTCAAGAAAAACACTGGATGGTGATTAAAAGAAAAAAGGGATATTCCCAATTTTTATTCATCCACGGGTTGTCATTCGATTTGTTAGTTTGACGTCAACACATAAGACTGGTTCTGCGGAACAGGCCTACACCACCCCCTTGGACCTCGCCTTTGGCATGTGCCTTTAGAAATTTCATTCCAAATAGGAATGGAAAAATATCAAGTTTTCTGGAAAAACATCACGCCTCGCAAAAGGCCATCGGCCAGAAGACGCGGGGATTACAGTGACCGGCGAATTTCAGAAATGAGTGCGTGTTTGGGCATATCCCGATTTTGCGCGTATCGAAAAAGTGAAAAATAAAGCTAATCGATCCAAACCTATAGCCTGTCAAGTTTACCTAACCTACTCAAACCAAAACTAACCCGAAACCCTTTTTCCATTGTTTCTAGCGTTTTTACCCGTTTTTGGAGCGTCGGGACTTAAACACGGGGTACGATGGAAAAGTGCTCTTAAATAAGCTTAAATAAGCTTAAATAAGCTTCCCGAACGCATGTTTGCATAACAGACACCAACATCAGATAGCAGCAAGGGTTTTGTGCAAGTATGCTCGATTGGGGCAAGAAAAACCCGAATTATACATAATTGTTCAATAAACCTAACTGAACCTGACCTAACCCTGTTCCCAGCTCTATCTCCTTCTCGGAAGATAAATGCTCGCTTGGGGCGCCTGCCTGCCGTCATGTCTGTTGTATAAACATGCATCCCGGACGCCAGTTTACAAACCCTGCCGCGACTTTAGAAGGTAGGCCGGGGCGCGTTATTGGAATTGGTGAAACAGTTCCGGGTTACAGAGCTCCAATTGGATTTTCGACGCACCAATCGCATTTCCGTTTGTCATCTGCAACATGGAATGCCCGGGGCTGATGGAGCTTGTTTCGAAATTTTGTTTCTGGCAACATCTCGACACTGGCTGCGAGTTGTGAGCTGCTAATAGTCTCCAGAGACGCCAAAACTTCAGGAGATGTGCTCCTTTAGAGACGATAATTTCGCTAGGACGACTCCTTCGCCCTTAAAATGGGCAAAGAAAAATTATACTGTTGAGCGAATTGCCACAACGAATTTCCCGACTGATATCAAAGCTTCATAAATTTCAATTTTCACAAATCTTCGGCGCGCTTTCGACACGCTGCAAACAAAAGTTCACAAGACAATGCGAAAGGCACCGAAAGGGGGCGCGGGTGTGTTGCATGGAAAAGAGTTTGTGAAGAGACCTCACAATCGATGAAGTGAGTCAATTGAGGATGACGAAACTCAACTTTCCAATTCGCGCATGAGTTCCATTCAAAAGCATTGCGACTTGCGAGGGATGAATATCAAGAAATCTCCTTGCGTTTTGCTGATTGTTGCTGCCTTTTTGGCAAAATCAATAAGGCAATTAAGGCATGATTGCTTGCAGTGTGTTTCCAACAGCAGAGACTGAAATTTAAGCAGTTCTGGATCCGACGAACCTTTCAGAGTATAGGAAATATCTCGGCTAAATTCACAGATCTTTTTTATCTTTATTTTCGCACACCAATTTCGCACATTCGAGTCGCTGAAAACTGAAAGTAAAGAGCGTGAAGGAAGCTGTGCATGTGAAAGTTCCAGAGAGGGGTTGCGGAGGGTGTCCCCTCCCCCGCTGAATGATAAGTGGACCGTGGGACCTGTGGCCATGATTCGCCCGCTCACTGGGCTGATATATGGACCTATGGGACCGCTGTCCCCTGCCCTGCTCACAAAAAAGTGGGATTAAACGTGCCGGACCAATGGGAACGTCCCAAAAGTGCAATGGGATCCCCTGGGTCCCCATGGGACCTTAATGGGACCCCTGTGGGATCATCGCTCGACCGCGGGATCAATCAGAGACGCGCTTGCGGAAGTGGATTGGGAAAAAATATCCATCCATGGGAGTTGGGGTCCCCATCCAATATTCTCCAACCTGAATTAAGAAAAAATTAAAAGTCATACAAAAACATATTTAAAAATTTGGCAATTTTTGCAGGTTTTTCACATTCAAAGACGCTCAATCTTCTCCAAAATGGGGGAAATTTTCCACTTCCAAAACACTGGAAAATTCTGCAAAATTCTTGTTCATTGCATGATTTGGTCTCACACAATGACAGGTGCATACCAATTCCATGCAATTTGCAAATGCAAATCGGTCATTGCCGGATTGTGAAACTGAAAAAATCGGCCCCGATTGGTATTCGAATCCACGACCACAGTCGATGCACTCAGAATATGATTGGTGTGTCGAAAAGCCAATTAGAGCGCAGCAACCCGGAACTGTTCCACCATTTACAATAACGCGCCCCGGGCATTCCATGTTGCAGATGACAAACGGAAATGCGATTGGTGCGTCGAAAATCCAATTGGAGCTCTGCAACCCGGAACTGTTTCACCAATTCCAATAACACCGGCCGGGGCCCCCAGCGAGCATTGTTTTTCCAAGAGGAGTTACGTCAGGTTGAGATTGGGAAGAAAAAATAGTTTTTTGCGAGTTCAGGGCCACAATCGAGCGTTCTTGAATAAAACGATCTCTGCCATCAAAAGTCGCGGCAGGGTTTTACAATCGTGTCCCGGAATTTCGATCAAATTCTCGTTGGAACCAGGTTAATTTTTTTTCAATTGTAGGCCCCTACTTGAACAGAAAGTGAAATTTGCACCATTTTTCTCGGATCAGTTTTTGTTGTCGTCTCAATGATCACCAGCAAAACTTACATTCGCATTTTGTTAAAAATAATAATTCAGCAAGAGAGCCATATATCCGAACCCGCAAGCACAAATTTTGTCGGTTTGCCGCTCAAATTTTGCAACTGCCGCGAGAAATGCTCTATCCAAACCACTATGAAAAATATTCCATTCGTTGCACCAACGTGATTCTAATAGGTACTTAGTGCCGTAACTCTCATTACCCATCCCCGCCCACCGAGTGCCAATTTTCGCTCTTTTCCGTTCTCTGCCGTCGCGTCAAGAGGCCGGTTTTCCTGACTCTGGTTGATTTGTGCGCCGTTGTACATCGGCAAACGAACAGTTTAATTTCTCTGGAACCAAATGACGGATTTTGTTGAAACCTTTTGTGTTGGAAAGCTGAAAATTAGACCTTTTCAGGACTATAAAATCATCCCGAACTTTTAACGGGCAAAACTTGAAAGTCATGTGGGAAAAAATATGTTCAAATTTTGATTTGACAAAATTTTGCGTTCTTGCCGAATACGTTTAATGATTGCGCGATTTTTTCCGTTATAATATGGTTTTTACCTACGGAAGAGTTGTAGGGGAAGCCCTCGGCTATCTACAGACACCAAAATCATTGCATTTGAACACCATTTGACTCTTTTATAAAGAGAGAACGCGACGCGGAAGCATTCATTTTGTTTTCTGCACAAAAATAAGCGGGGATGAGGCCGCGTCTCCCTTGGAGGCCGCGATGTTTCCCGTGGTAACATAGTTTCGACCTGTAGAAGAGTTATAGAGGAAGCTTTCAGCTTTCCAAAAATACCAAAATCATTTTATTGGATCATCATTTGAGTGTTTTATGGAGAAGAAACACGACATGGAAGCATTTTTTGTTTTCGACGGAACAAAAAAATAATGCTTACATGTCGCGTTTCGTCTTCATAAAATTGTCAAATTTTGTTCAAATTCAATGATTTTTGTATTTTTGGAAAGCTAAAAGCTTCCTCTACAAATGTTCCGTAGGTCAAAACCATGTTTCAACGGAAAAAATCGCGCAATCTTTGAAAATGTGAGGCAGGAACCCGGAATTTTATCACATCTTTGCTTGGACACTTTTGTATATCTCAAATTTTTCAGCATTTTACCAGCGAAAAATTCGGGGCTGTAACACACGTCCAAAATCGCACATTTTCTGCTTTCCAGCACAAAAAAATTCTGTCAAAATCCGTAAATCGGTTCAAGAGAAATTTAACATTCCGTGGGTGACAACCCGCGACCGCCGTATAGTCGCAATGTATTTTACTTGTCGCAGTAGGCCACCGAGCGACATTCGCGCCTCTTGCGGACAAATTAAAACTGGCGATACCAAAGCGCCGAATTACGCCACATTTTGAGTATTAAAATCACGTTGGTTGCACATTCAGGCCACGATTCTCCACCCTTCTCTGCCTAACGATTGTAAATTATTGTGAGTTTTGACTTTGAAAAATTTCGGTCGGGCGTACCTAAACTCTGAACCCACGTACCTCTACTTTTGAGCCACCCTGGAGGTCCAGGTGCCTGTATTTATTTCCTGCCCTGACAACACACCGGTTGTTGAAGAGTTCGGCAATTCCAGGCATTCGCAAACGAGCGACAATGTGCTGTGATTTTTTCTTTCTTTTACAGTGTTTACGCTGGAGGTTACGGGTGGAAAATTCCAGAAACGTCTCAAAATTCACGTCCTCAACAACCAGTTACCAGAATTTTTGTTGGCCATTGGGCCCAAACGCAAACGGAACCCAAAACCGACTTGAAAGTTAAATGGCTGGCTGTTCACCAATCACGTTCTGATATGGATTGTATATCAGTCTGCACAATCCCAAATCACAAAATGACCGCCGTGCCAAAGTGTTGCCACAATTATTTGAACTCTACCTATGCTTTCACATGCAAAAAAGAGATTTCAGAAACTTCTGCTTCAAATGTGACGATTCCATCACAAACTGCGTGATACCCGGACAAAATTGCCAAATTTCATTTTTTTTCAAAAAGGTTCACGGTTCACCTATGGCATATGGGTTAATGGTGAACCTTTTTGAAGGGCTCGTGCAGAAGGATTTAACTCGGAGACAAACACATTTGTTTTTCGCCGACGCCTTTTTCATTTCGGTGCGCGGTGCGCCTCAACACTCGTTTGGCGCAACATGTTTTGGATGTCAGTTTTCAAAAACATGTTTCATGCTTTCCGTTATCGGAGTGAGACCTTTTGAATCACTCTGTTGGCACTGCAAAACAGTCTGTGCTCGTCTTTTTGTAATAATTTTACGTGGTTGGAGTTGCATGTCGCCGCACCACAGAATGATCTCACCGCTTTTTACGTGTAAATAAACATTCAAATGTTATGGGTCTTCGCATACGAATACATTCGGCTCAAATACGAGCGAAAGCGAATGCCTGCCGCAGCAAATTGTTGCGCTGGCTGGCTTTGCCACCAGCTGATTCTCTCTGCAGTGCTGATGTGCGACATCAAAACGAGGAAAAGATTCGTCTGAAGTTTCAAAATGTGTCGCATTTTGAGGATGAGGACTTCAACATCAACCAACCGTTGTCAGTTGTCACACTGCTCTTTCCACTTCAGCATGATTCCAGGCGAAGTGACCTCATCACATCGATTCGTGTGAACTGAAGTGAAGTGAGTTCCGCAATTCCGCTATAGGTACGGTAGCGCATTCTTCAGAGCAGTTTCAGCTGATTCCCAAGACCAATCAAGCTCACCTCGTGTGAAACGACAGAAACGAAACCGAACAAAAGTTCACTCCACTCTGTTGTGACCTTCGGATTGTCTTTCAAGAGTGGATCGAGTCCCATTTGTGCCCCAGTGAATTTTCAAAAACAGTTACTGCGGTCGGAAATCGTTTCCCGTTGACCTCATTCTCAAGTGGAGTTTCAAGTGCGCAGTTTCCGAACAATTTGCATTGCTTGTCCATTTCCTTTCTCGTTTCTGTTTCTCTACTGAAGACTCACGAGTGTTAAAAAGTGGCCGAACGAAGCAAGATACGCAGACGCCCGCTCAAACAGATGGTGACAATTTCAAAGACCTGTCTTGTCATCGCATCCACCGCATATCTTTCCCGTGTATCTCTCCACCGCATCCCGGAATCGGCGCAACCGCATCCACCGCATCCCAAATTAGAAATGTTTCGAACACCGTGTATCGCATAAGGTATTCTGGGTTGGATTAGGTTGGGTCTAGGGAAACGTAGGTTAGATTCTGGCACCTTTTTGTCGGTTTGAGATGGTTACAGGCAAAACCTAACCGAACATGCACCCTCGCAAAACTTTACCAAAAACCTCACCTGATCACGCCAAGAGTGGGTACTCAAAATGAATCAGGAATTCGACAGAACAAGTGACAGCCCCGTCTTCTCGCTCCTCGGCATCGAATGAGACGCGTCAAAGGGCACTGGTCAAAGCCATGCACAGAAGCAGAGAACTATTGCTCCTTTCAGCTCACCCAAATTCCGCAACCGCATGATTTTCGCCACAATGATCGCCAGAGCCAAAATCCAAAGAAATCCCTTCGGTGCCTTTTTCGCGCCACTGCAGTTGAAGTCTTGCAAAAAGTCGGCAAATTTCGTGACCTTCGCTGAATAAAAGCACCCGCAACGTTGGTTCCGGTCGAAAAACGAAAGAAATATTGTTCCATCCCAATGACCGCAAAATGAAACGACTTTTGAATTCTGCTCTGTGCACCAAAAAATAGACCTATTCCGGTGGCAAGCGCTGGCGTCTACCTCCATACGATGGAGGCGTAACGTGAATTCATGCAAATGTATGATCGACTTGGCGCCATCCCAAAAATGAGAAAGAAAACGAGTTTGGATCTTCCAACGGATAAACATTTCTGGAACTTGGCTTCGGCCAAATTAATGCAGTTACAACCGTTACAACGATGTCGAGCTCCGTGAAGTTCCAACGCATTCATCATTGAAAAGGTAGAGGTCTGGTCTGCGAGATTCTGCCGCCTCGGAGACCGCGCAGAGACAAATCTCGGATGACCTCAAACAATCACGATGTAGATAGATTCCTCGCAATGCCGCAGCTGATGAGTCATCCGAGGACTTCCAGCAGAGGCGACGTTACGCCAACGCGGACGACCGACGCCGTCGAATCGAGGAGCTCTGGCAGATGCAAAATAAACTCGACAACATCAAAGGTGAGTTTGACAGTAAGTGGTATCTAACTGTGGTGAGTTTGTGTGGTGAGTTTCACTGTGGTGAGTTGAGTTTCACAGTCAGTGGTAACCGAAGTGCTTCAATATTCTAGTCTAGAATTGTGATAATTTGGAATCAAAGTTTCGTGTGTGTGATGTGCGTCCACAGCCTCTGCAATCGAATTCAAACCTTTTGCTGGGCAAGAATCAGGATTACCGGGGTTGTTGATTTCCAGATTGCAGCCCAATTTCGCAACATTTTGGAGCCCTGTCCAGCTGTTCTTTTCTTTGCATGGCCTCATTGAACCTGCGCATCTGAACCGGATGAAGGGAGCACCGCAACGGAAAAAAGGTTGATCAGCGAGAACGCATAGCGAACTGAGCAGGTTCTGTACAATGAGCTTTTGAAGTATGCGTCATTGGAAGGCCTCAAGAGTCACACCCATTCTTAATCTATTCTATGGTCACACCTGACTCGAATGCTGCGACCTAGCGGCAAAAATGCTAAGAATCCTCGTCCAAATCGGATGCCATCTTTTGGCTCTGCTGCTATCAGAAAGGGTGGTCCCTCGCTGTCCTGAAGATACCATGCAATCCAGCCATAAGCTTTGCCATGTTGAGATCCTTCTCATTAATGAGACGTACGAATATCCAACATTGTCGTAATTTGCTCCGGAGACAACTGGTGAGGTGCATGGCGTGAAGCTGTCACACATTTGAGCTTGCGATGACAAGGTACGGGTGTTTTTTTTAGGAACTGCGGGCTGGAAGAACTGTTTGACAACGACATTGGAAAAACCCACATTTCCAGGAACTTTTCCAAATAATTCAAAAGTGGCGTTTTTCGTATGTGGCACACATGAACTTCAATTCTTTCGGACTGTAATTTCTCGATTATCTTCTTTTTGCAGCAAAAATGACTCGCATGGACCGAACCAGCCAGGAGAACCACATCGGGGAGCCGGTCAGGTCGGATCCGGACTGTTCTTCGGACGAACTGTGCATCGTGGACGATCACACAAATCCTGACCTCTTCCCGCCGACGCTGGTCGTCGTGCAGTTCCACGAAGAGGCAAAACCAGCAGCAATTCAGTGGCTTTGTCAGAAGATCACTGCCAACACCAAGGAAGGAGGAGCCGAACTGATGCTGAGGAAGGAACCTGAACCGGCTTCCGTGGAAGATTTCAAGGTCAGCTTAGCGCTCAGCTTGATGATGCAAGGGAGACACCTTTTTGTTTCTTGCATCGAGCGAAAACCGCCGATTCGGAGCAAAGCGGGTCAATTTGCGGTGATTGACTTGAAGCCTTGATTGAAAGTTGTCAATTTGAAAGTTGTCAATTTGAAAGTCTCTCATGTGACCAGCAGATCTACCAGGCGCGACTCCGATTATACTTTCAGGTCAGTGTCAGCGTTTCCAGATTGAGCGTTTTGCGTGGAATTTGGTACAATCCTTTTAACCAATGTCTTCGGTAAGCAATATGGGCGGGCACCAACCGTCAAGTTGACAACAAGGAAGAGGCATGAGGGGTTAGGTCAGGTTTGTTTAGCTTAAAGTATGAAAACTGGAAAGCAATAACGGTAATCATGCCCCGGAAGTTGGTTACGAGGAATGTTTTTTCGTTTTACCAAAATTTTTTTCTTTGATTTCATGCAATTCAGGTTGCCACAGACCTCTTTTTTCGCTCCAGTCTGAAAAATTGCAAGATGATCCGAAAAAAAATCATCACGCCCTTGCAATCGTTCAGTCGCTTTGCTGTTGCCCCAAATGAAATTTTTCTTCGATGAAAATCTGGGAATTTCAATTCAAATTCATTTTATTTGCGGAGTTTCCCCCGATCAAATATGTACAAGGATAAACATCGGACAAACAAAAGGACGACAAACGATGACAAATATTATCGGTGCACAAAAGGGACGAGGAGAAGAGTGACGGATAGCCTAAGGATAGCCTACCGTTGGATAGCCTACGGAGGATAGCCTACGATAGCCGACCGTAGGATTCCGTAGGATAGCCTACGGAATAAAAAATGTAAGAAAAGTTTTAAGGGCTAGGTATGGAACTGTAAAAAAGTAAGATCAATTTCATGGGTTTATAAAATTTACTAGCACGTTAAGACTGTAAAATGAAAGACCATTGGATTTTCAAAGTAAAATAAAACAGGAGATTAAAACTGCTTGAGAAGATCAGGATCTGTTGGGGAGCAGTTAATTTTTGGCTGTGCAATGTACTTATTCACATTTCATCCTAAAAAATTTCTCACCACCATCCACAGGGTGTCACAATACACATCTCCGCCTCGAAACTCCGCCTTCTCGAATCAGCCGAGCTGACGGAAATGAAGAAACGAGACGTCCACGGAGTGCTGAGGGAGTTCACCGTCGGCGACCTGGATCGGTTCCTCCCCGAAGGACAGAGCCTCGATTCCTTTCTCACTCTGGCTGAGAAGCAGTCGTTGGTGCTTCACGAGTTGGAGAACATCCGTGTTCCGGTTGCTTCCGACGAGGACATCACCGTACCCGGATATCCACACTTTGTTCTCTACGAGGGCCAATCGCTGTGTAAGCTGCAAGCAAATCCTTTTCGAACAGTTGCATTTTTCAGTGGGTTTAAGTCGCGGTAGCCATTGTGCTCACAATAATTTCTGTCCCGCATCGTTTGATGCAAAAACAGCATGATTCAGTTGTCCTTTCGGCGAGAGACGAGAAAATTACGGTTGTTATAGAAAAACATCAATATTCCATGGAAAACGGAAATTTTTCCTATGAGATATCTCAGATCCACACGAAATGAAAACCTTCTTTCTTCAAAAGTCGGCAAAATTTGCTGTCGGATATGTTGCGCAAAAATGACTTGGAACAGGTGAGCGCCCCTTTTGTGAAATTATGAAATCTTGCCATCGTGAAAACAATGGCGACGTGAAGTAAGTTGTCATAAGAGAACGACACGTAGGTACCCGTGGCTGGAAGAGGATGTTGGTGTAACAACCTTCCGAGACGATATTTGAGTTTCTTTTCGTTGTCTCTTAATTGTCAAAGCCACCAGAACTTACTTAAACCCCTACTGTCAGTCCATTGCTTGTTGTCAACCTACTGGTCAGTGTCCGCCTGCTACTTGTTGGCAACCTACTTGTATTGCTTGATATCCGCCCATAATGACCGCAAAACATCCGCGAAGTTCAACATTTTCATCAGCTTGCATTTTTTCGGAATTCCGGTTGACCATCTTTTCACTTTTTTAAAGTCCTGCCGCACCAGTTCTTTGCGATCACACTGTGACCAGCGATCAGTGTCATAAGAATTTTGGTAGTCGTATGAGCAAATCGAGAAATTAAAAAAAAATGTTGAACAACAATGGGTTTTAAATGGAAAATCGAAGGAGTAGAAATTAAAGTTTCTTACACTTCGCTCCCTTTTATACAAATGCCCACGGCGAAATTGCTTCCCGGACGCCAGTTTACAAACCCTGCCGCGACATTAGATGGCAGGTTGGGGCCCCCACCGAGCTTTGTTTTTTCCGAGAAGGAACAGGGTTTGGTCAGGTTCAGATTGCTTTTGGTATGAAAAAAAAATTTTCTTTCTTGCGAAAACAGGGCCCCAATCGAGCATTCATGCACAAAACGTTCTCTGCCATCTGAACTCGCGGCAGGGTTTGTAAAACCGCTTCCCGGACCTGTTGCCCCGTACCCAAAAGGAAAAGGTGGGGGCTCCAGGCCCCTACCGTCCTCCCTAAAAAGGGAGAAAACAGGCGGCACGGCTTTCAAGAAATGATCCCAACGGCAACAAACGATCTGAGAGCTAATGGTTATCCTCCTTAACCGCACATCTCCAATC
>JASGXE010007759.1:0-20558 GCA_030068105.1 Sinentomon sp. SZTP_YWyxl
GGTATATCTATAATGTAGGTATGTAATTTTGTGTTGCGCTGGGGTTTTGTGAGTGAGTGAAAGATGTTTTTTCTTCAATTGTTTTGTCTTTTTAGTCGAAAGTAAATTTTAGTTGCGGGTTTTTGCCGAAAAGAAGGCATCATACCTTACGTCTTGTCTTGTCTTGTCTTGCTTTCTTGGTTGGATCGGAGGCTTTTCGTTGGATTTGGTTGGATTGTTTGTTCAGGAGTTCCGTTGTTGAGAGAAAAGAAACCGAAAACGGAACTTGAGTCTTGAGGTTGTTTTTTTTGTGCGGGCAACGGCACCGGCCGGTGGCACGTTGTGGAATGGAATGTTGTGTGTGTGTGGTCGAATTTTGGTGCTTGGTTGGTTGTTCGTTCGTTCATGTTGCAATTTGTGGGTTGTTTCGTCTGGCATGTGTTGCTCTTTCTCACCAGAAAAAAATTGCTTTTTCTTTTTTCAAGAAACAGAAAGAAAAGAAATCTTGGGCGATTGGTGAAAAAGGAAAGAAAAAGATTGCCAACAAGTGGCCGTGTCAAGTGAAGAGCTGCACTGATTTCCGAACACCTGAGGATTCCGGCGATTCCGCCTAATCAGAAAGCAATACCTTGGTATCTGGAGTTTTCAAAAAAGTTGTTGGCGTTCCGTCTCTGTATGCATGACTCGATAACAAAAACATCGTTGATGAATGTGATACCATTCCCTCGTAACATACCAGCAACAACATCACACTTCCTCTTTGGTAGCAATGGTGCGCAAAAAATAAAAAAGGCAATAAAAATCGGTATTCCCTAAAATATGGACACCTGGACACCCAACTACTGGACACCCCCTAAAACGGGTTAGGTTAGGTTAGGTCAGGTTAGTATAGGATAGTTTAGGATAGGACAAGATATCTTAGGTTATTATTATTATTATAACGTGCGAACGGCACGGGGCCGGTGGTCCCTGAAAACCGGACAGCCAGACAGGACTGCCGGACAGGCAGAAAGGACCGCCGGACCGACCCGGACAGGTTAGGTTAGGTTAGATTAGGTTAGGATAGACTATGCTAACCTAATCTAACCTAACCTAACCCGTCCGGTTCGGTCCCGGTGGTCCTGTCCGGCAGTCCTGTCCGGCTGTCCGGTTTTCAGGGACCACCCACGGGGCCTGTGGCACGTGCGCGCTGCCTACGAAAACAGCGCGGGATTTTCTGTTATGAACGCCATTAACGCCAAGGATTTGGTCCGGAAACCATCAATGTTTGTCAGTTTCGCGATTTCGTTTGGCAGATTATTCCAGTGGCGGATGGTTGAGGGAAAGAAAGAACCCGAGTATGAATTCGAATGCACTGCGAGGTGCCGGAAGGTTTGATGATTTGAATGTCGGTTTGACAACGCACGCGTTGGCTCCACCTCCGGAGGGAGAGGTGTCCTCTGTCCACTCAGACAGCGGTCAAAGCTTGCCGCAAAATTTGGCGCTTTTGCAGAGCCAACGTGCCTGAGTTGAAATCGTATCTTCGTCGGGAGTTCTCAATGATTGCCCAAAAGTCCGCTGCATTAAATGTTGATCAGCTTTGGAGCCAAATCCGCTCGACCTTTTCGACGGCCCTTGACCTTTACGTGCCCCACAAGGTTATAAAGGATTCCAACATTCCGCCCTGGTACAATTCCAAGAAAATCTCATCCCTGAAGGTCAAATGCAGGTCTGCTCACAAACGTCGCCTCTATTCACAAGCTCATCTGGACGAATTCAAGAAGCTGCGCACTGAACTCAATGCGGCTAAGCGTAACGCCGAGAATCGAGATGCAGTACATCCGGAGCTCCCTCCCGGAGGAATTGAAGAACAGACCAAAGAAGTTTTTCAGTTATTTAAAATATAAGACCAAGGGTGCCTCCTCTTCGATCCCTGCTCTGAAGACCCACGATACCGTTGCTTGTGAGCCAACGTTCTCAATCAATTCTTTGCCTCCGTATTCACGGATGAGGATATAGCGCTTTCCCGAGAAGACATAAGGCCTTTTTCTTCCGAGGCACCTGCTCTCCTTTGTCTCCACATTTCTAAAGCAGGAATTATATCTCTTATCAATGACCTCAATCCCAACAAGTCACCCGGTCCAGATGCTATCTCCGCAAAGTTTCTCAGGACTGCACCTAATGAATTTGCTTCCTTTTTAGAGCTCCTGTACACACGTTGCATTTCTCAGGGCGCCATCCCCAGTGATTGGAAAATTGCGAACGTAACGCCAATATTCAAGTCCGGCTCCAGATCTGACCCATCCAACTACCGTCCAATCTCCTTGACCAGTGTTTGCTCCAAATTGTTTGAACATATATTGTGCTCTACACTGGCTTCCTTTCTAGAAGTGAATGATTATCTCATTAAAGATCAATTTGGCTTCCGCAAGGGAAGATCCTGTGAAATGCAGTTAGCGAGAGTGTTCCAAGAGATTTCTAGAGCCGCTGACTCGAGCCTCGATGTCGATCTGATATTTCTTGATTTTTCGAAAGCCTTTGATAGGGTACCCCACCAGCGACTCCTCTCGAAATTGGCAGCACTCGGGGTAGGTGGCAGATTTCTAGACGTCTTGCGGTCTTTCTTGACCTCTCGGCAGCAATCAGTTGTACTAGAGGGTGTGTCTTCCGACGTTATTCCCGTAACGTCTGGCGTTCCCAAGGAAGTGTACTTGGTCCAATTTTATTTCTTGTCTACATCAACGACCTTGCTTCAAACTTGTCCTGTAATGTGCGTTTATTTGCCGATGATTGTCTAATTTACAAAATCGTCCGTGAGGCTGGAGACAGAGAACTATTGCAGTCGGATCTTAGGCAAATCGAATCTTGGTGTAAAACAAACCAGATGCAGCTAAATTTTGACAAGTGTGCCCTCCTTCCAGTCACATCAAAGTTGTCTCATGTTCAGTTCCAGTACACTCTGAGTTCTGGTGTCTTAAATTCCGTGAACGAATACAAATATCTCGGCTTGACCTTTTCAAGAAACTTAAGCTGGGGTAAGCATGTTTCCTCAGTTATTAGCAAGGCTAATCGTATGCTGTACCTAGTGAGGAGGACTCTAAAGCATGGAACGAGTGACACCAAATCCGCCGCATATTTTTCCCTTGTTAGACCACTTCTCGAGTATTCTTCGGCTGTTTGGGACCCTTTTAAGCTGTGCGAAGTTGAAGCCGTAGAAGCCATCCAGAGGAAAGCGGCGAGATTTGTAACTAATCGATTTGCAAGATTTGATAGCCCCTCCGCTATGATTAAAGACCTAGGATGGTGTTCTCTTGCTGGAAGACGCAAATGCTCGAGGCTTGCCTTGCTCTCTCACATCTATTCTAGTTCATGTTCTTTCCTAACTGACTTGAGATCTTCTTTACAGCCTCCAAATTATACTTCTCGATGGGACCATAGAATGAAAATCCAGCAAATAAGCTGTAACAAGGATGTATGCCATTATTCTTTTATTCCTCGCACTATCCGTGACTGGAATTCCCTGCCTCGGGACTTAATGAGTGAATTATACCATTCCGGTAAAGCATCATCCAAGGCCTTGGTTTCAAAAGAACCTGTATTCATGTTAAGGCGTTGTTTATTGCATTCATTTTGTCATTCGAGCAGATTGATTCATTGATCTAACAAATTCCCAGGAGTTCATTCCTATCGTTTACTTCTACGTTTCACTTCATTTGCCTGCTTTTCGCAACGATTTTCATGCATTATGAAACTTTGACTGTTCTATATACTCGAAGGTTAACCATTCTGCTTTTTCAGATCTCATCTTCTTTTCGTTTCAGGTCTTAATTTATTCTTCATTTCAGGTTTAATTTTGTTTTATTTTTGTCATTTCAGGTTTTATTTTCTTTTGTCCATTTCAGGCTCGGATGCAGTTTTGACTTTTCCTGAACGTTTAACCTTTTGTGCATGACTGCATGTTAAAAAAAAAAAAAAAAAAAAATAGATACCTACATATAGACAGTTAGATAAGACAAGATAGATATTAGCAAAGTTTTCTGCACTTGGTGGCAGAGAGTGTGTCACAAGTTGTGCGTGTGTCACAAGTTGTCAGTGTTATGTTAATGTTATTGTGTTGAGAGTCGGACAATGGCCGACAGGTTGAGGTAAAATGGTTGAGGCAATGGCTGTCAGCCAGAGTGGCCCTCCTCGCCGAGCCACCGGCCGTAAGGCTGTCCGCTCAGATGGCGGTTGATGATGATGATGATGAGAGAGATTTCAACAGAGCCCGAAAGGATTTTACTAAGCATCGTCAGCCTCGAAGCTTTTCTCCTATCCGCAAGTTTGGGCAATCGGATATTCTCGAGCATGCGCGTGACGCTGGACCGTCTATCAAAGTCTGAGCATATAAATCTCGCAGCGAATCTCTGAACACGCTCCAACTGCCTCGAGTGGTTGGCCTGGGTTAGGTGCCAAACAGACGCACCGTACTCCAGACCGGGACGCACCAAAACTTTGGTTGGTTTGGATGGGTCAGGCTGGGTTAGAAGGGTCTCCAAGGGGGTGTCCAGTTGGGTGTCCAGGTGTCCACATTTTAGGGAGCACCTTAAAAATCATCATAGGTAACAGGGCTGCAAAAAGTCGTTTGGAGCCCTGGAGCACGGATAGCCTGGTCAAATTTTGGCCGATGAGCTTTTTTTTTGCTCGTCAGCTTTTTTTGCTCTAGTCAGCCCGTTTCGGTCCTGGTCGAAAAATCCTAAAAGTTTCCTTCGCTCACTGATCTATGTCTTTCCTTCCTGGGGACGAAAGGTGGAGAGAGCTTTTTTTTTTTGCTTCAGCCCTTTTCGATCCCGGTCGCCCCACAATCGTCCCGGGAGCAATGCTCCCGAGCTCCTGACTTTTTGCAGCCCTGATAGGTAATTAACTGCCAGAAAATACTAGCAGCAACTGCAAATCAGGTTCTGGAACATTATTCTTGATATTTTCCACAGCAGGAGATTTTACATATTGTTGGACATGTACCTGTGCAGGTCTCTTTCTGTGATAGTTTGATAATTCCAGCCGTTCACAATGTACACTGGACCGAACTTGTTCCAAATTGATGACAGTCCTGACAGTGGTATTGGAGCCACGTCATCGGATGAAATCACTGTTGGTGAATCATTGACTTCGAGGTTTGATGCAAGGAGCAATCCATTGGTAAGAACCTAACTCAAAGCAAACAAGAGCTTGGGGAAGTGTGCATGAATTTTGTTGCGTGCTTCAAGTTTGTCTCACCTTCTCGTATTGTACCAGAACCGCTTTTGTTTCGGTGTCCGGGTCCGCAAGTGCAAGTGCAAAACTCTCGGGCCCAGTCAACATTTTGAGAAAGTTTTTGGATAAGGTAGCGGGGATGGCTCCAATCTATTTGCAGTCCTGGAGGAATTCATGAGGCAAGCCATGTTTAATAGATACACAATAGGTAATTCATTTTGCCTTTGAGGGTGCAGGTTTTATTGCACATTCATGATTTTTCAAGATTCTCTTTCAGAGTCTGTGGGATTCCTATATCTTCGATGGATTTTGGAAACCTGTCAGCCCACAGGATGGATTTTTGTCAATACCATTGGCCAATCATTGTGCCCATCAAAATGACTTAATTTAATTCTGCATCATCCATCCCAGTGTTATGGTGTCTGTCAGAAAGTGTGTTGAAAATCGTGCAGAATCACAATTTGTTTTGCATAAATAAGCTTTTGCCATGTCCTGTCCATTATCGTAACATTGAGACACTATCAGTAATTAGGTACCTGAACAGAGGCCATTTTGGACCAACAGAGTAGATTCGGAGATGACGTTTCGATGCGAAAATGGCCTTTAATGTATGGAAATGGTAATTGCTGGTAGTGATTACAAAATTGTTGCTGGCCCCAGACAAAATTTAGTGTTGAGACAGTGCACTGATGGTAACAAAATTGATGAATGAAGCCTATATTTATACCGAATAATTTTGATAATTTTCCATCGATACAATCGACAGGTAACAAAATTGATGAATAAAACTGACATTGATACTCGAAAAAATTGATGATTTTCCATTAATACAGGCAGTTTGTTTATTCTGGGTCCATATTATTTCGCTTTGACACATAGTATATAACAGAGTGTAAGAATGCAAGAAATGTTCATATCTATTCTGCTTAATTTTTTCATTCAAAATTACCAACTGGACTCATTCTTCAATTTTATTCTGTATATCACAGCTTCTATCTCTTGAAGGCCTTAATTCTGGTGTTCCTACGAGGACAACACCCACCCTGACGCCAACAACCCTGAGAAACATCGAGCAGACCTTTATGGAACTTGGACCCGACGTTGCAGGTCCAGAAATCCATCAGCATCAAGCAGGATTTGTGCCGCCACGTGTCATGAATTCATCGGTTGCACTGATGTCATCTGTCATGGACAACAATGGGTCCATCAAAATGTCGACTTTTAAAAGTGAAGAAGATGATACGAATGGCCAAGGTAATTATGGGTCGACGATTTTTTGGCTGCAATTTTTTGCTTCAATTTTGGTTAACAGCAGGACGAACTGCCATGTTGGTTTCTGTTCAAAGCTTCTCGTGAGATAGCCTATTAGCCTACCACGAACCAAGTAAATTTTGAGAGGTTGCAGATGCGGTTTCACAGCTGTGCATTTCATTGAGTGGTAGTTGTTAGTGTCATGAACCTGGATTGTTTTGTGAGGTTGGTTACAGATGCAGCTTCTCAACAGTGCATCTCACTGAATGATGGTTGCTATGTGTAATGAACCTGGATTGTTTTGTTAGGTTAAAGATGCAGCTTTACGGCAGTGCATCTCACAGTTGTTTGTGTAATGAAGCTGGATTGTGTTGAAATCAAAATACAAACATCCTGGAAGTGGGCTTGCCATTTGGTATGATCCATGGTCAGCTGGGTGGATCATACAATCAATCCATGGATAATCAACAGAGCAAAAGCAAAACTTCAGCAATGGTAAGGTCAACCGGGGTAAGTGTGAAAATATTTTGAAGGTTGCCCTGTGTAAAGCCATCTAAAGAAAATATGCAAGACTCCCTTCAATGGTGTGATATTTCTATGACTTCATTATAGTGTAATGTAACTTGAGATGTCACATTAACTGGCTTTGTTGGAGATATTCTTTTCACTGGAGCTGTTTTCTTTTTTAATTCCAGATATTTTCACAATTACCCTGAACGGGGGAACTGTGAATGTGATCGGGGGAATTGTGAAACCTTTGACTCGCAACATTATGCAAGCATGGGGGAAGTGTGAAAAATTTTCAGGCTTTAAAATAACTTGACGCCATCAAGTTAAAATTCCAATTCAGCAGATTTCTAATTTTAAGCAGTAGTTTTATTGCAAATCAACCCAAACTTCTTTCAAATCTGTGTTATCTCAACAAAAATTCAGTGCAATAGATAAAATGTTATTCATTTCAAAAACAGTCCAGCAATCTCACATTTTCACAGTTACCCCAAATTCACACTTACCCCGGTTGACCTTAAATTTAATGTGCATTATAATCAACGTTAGAGACAAATATTTAATGTGCCTTGAAATCAAGATAGCAATGTCATGCCTGGACGTACCTAGCATATTTGTTGGCTTTGAGGCATCACATTCAAAATCAGCTACACTTTTGCGGAAAAGAAGCCATCACATATTTTTCTGAATTCTTGTGGGTGCAGGGTACCCATGTTGGATATTTTCAGCACGGCAGACTGTGGTTGTTACAAAAACATCACCTATTAAATTTTTTATTGCATTGGTACACATTCATTTCTATTCCACCAGTGAGTTTTACATTTGTCAATGTAGACTCGAGGAAGTGGCAAGGAAGCACTACAGCAATAAAGACCTCAAATCATCAGATGGCTGTCAACGGTCCTGCCGTGTCCGTTGCTGAGTCCGGCAACAGCTATTTGTTAACTGCCTCATCGTCATCGAGCCCACCATTGACCTATGGTGATAGTTCAAGTGCCAGTTCAGTAAGCAGTAATACCTCAGTTAAAAATGACCCTCCGGCGGCTCCAAAGAAACGGACTGGAGGCAGGAAGCCAGCGAATAACAGGGTATGCCTGCATCATATTACTGGCTCTTTTACTCTGCTTCTTCTCTTTTCTACCCTGCACATCTTTAATCTGCATCTCCTCATTTTACACTGATTCTGCTCATTTTCACTGCTGAGCTCATTTTTATCTGCTTTGAAACGAGATTCCAGTTGTTTACAATTGGATTGGTAGGTACCTATTAAAAAAAACTGCAGCCACTCCCCATTGCAACCCAACCTCAGGTTCAACTCAATCGCCAATTCAATGCAGATTTGTGTTGCAAAAATTTCATTTCCATGCACAATGCTGGCTCCTTTTCCATTGCTGTGAAAGATGCATCCGTCTGCTGAATTGGTTCTTGAGTTGAGCCAGAAGGTGCTTTGCAACAGGAAGTATGGCCGTAAATTTAACATAATAGGAAATATGGCCGAAAATTTAACACAATAGGAAATATGGCCGAAAATTTAACACAATAGGAAATATGGCCGAAAATTTAACACAATAGGAAATATGGCCGAAAATTTAACACAATAGGAAATATGGCCGAAAATTTAACACAATAGGAAATATGGCCGAAAATTTAACACATTAATTTTAATAGCCAAAATAAAATAGTATTCAACAATGGGGGATTCATTCTCACAACCTGCTGGGTGATATCCAATGCTGTGCAGCACTTATGTTCTGTGCGAAGGTGGACATAATTGGGAGTCGTTGGTCCCTACATGCATTAGCCACTCATCTTTTCGGAAGGTCGATGTTGGTTCTACAAGTCATCAACTGTCTAGAGTATTAGCACTCGGAAATTCAAAATAAACATCACACAATTGCCACAAACATTTGACCCTAGATGGAATCAGGCCTGACGAGAGGGGGGTGAAGCGGGGTATTTTCCCTGGGCCCCGCGATTTGTGGGGCCCCACGATTTGTGGGGCCCCACACGCTTGTTTGCTTGTTTAAATTTTTTTGTTTGTTTTGCGCTTTTTCAATAGAATTGTCTTCACAAACCCATTTTTCTCATAGAAATTTGGGGTTGCAGTTACGGAGCAATTTATTTCGCCGATGGCATCACCGTGCCAACTTTTGCATATTTTCCACCGCAGTGGGAAAAGCTGACTTGACAGTTCTAACACTACATGCTGTGCACACCATATTTTGCTTGCAAAACTGTCCCGCTTCACTTTCCATCCTTTTCCATCTTTAACTGACGCTGGCAGCATCTCGCTGTTTGTATCTAGACAACATAGCCTGTTACAGCATTGTAGGATTGAGCTCGCATTGAATTTTATGCAAACAGAATGTTTATGGTTTCCTGGAGATCCTCAGATTCGAGGGTGGTTGGGTCGTTTGGGCATCAAAAAGGGGAATAGGTATATTTTGCTGGTGTTGAGGCAGAGAGGGTGACAATAGAACAGATCGGGGGAAGATAATTGCCAATTCGTTGGAAAAGAACCAATTGGGGGACATTTGAACAGTTCACCGCTGTCTTTTATAACCGCGCCTTTCTACGTTTTAACTATAGTTTAGCAATTTCTTGCTCTTGCCGCACCGCACGGTACCCATTTGCTTTTGTTTAAGAGGGTCCGCAGCTGAACTTTCACCCGGGCCCCGCAAATTCTCTCGGCAGGCCTGGATGGAATAGTGGGTAAGTGTTGCATAGCAGCACAACCACAACTTTCGATCAAAAAAAGAGGGTATGCTTGACAGTAGCAGGTTATCTGACATAGAAATGGGAAAATGTAATGTGATATCCTGCCCATTAGTTGTCACTCATGCATCGTGAAGGCAAGGAGAAGGAAGTCAGCTTGCATGGCGATTTATTAACACAATGTTCTCTCTAATATTGCTTTCAAAAATAATTTCAGCTGACGTTTGAGGAAGAAGAGAAACGGGTTCTGAGAAGGGAGAGAAACAAACAGGCAGCTGCAAGATGTCGAAAGAGACGCATGGATCAGATCACCACCCTTCTTGGAGTAAGTGGAAATATATTTCGGTGCTATTCTTCAGACATTAGCCACCGTTATAGAGCTCCTACGCATGAAATATAGTATCGAGCAAATTAATGGAACCACACACGCATTTGCAGTTAATGAATGAAGTGTTGCCTCCGGAACTTCCTTCTTTCTTTCTCATAATTAATATATGTACAGTGGCGAGAAAATTACTTGTGCCATCAATTGCTGCTGGTTTCTCGATCTTTCAGAGAAAACTGGGAGAATCATGTTGATTTCAGGTTCAAGAAATCGGATTTTGTGGCACAGAAATATGCATCAAAACAGTGACGGAACACCAATTTCGATGGGTTCAAGGTTTCCCCAAGAACCCGAAAGAAACGTTACCATAAGTGGTCCAATTAATTTTCTCGCCGCTGTACATAGAAACAGTAGGTACCAGACTTCTTCAACTTGTTGAGATCTAATTCAACAATTTTGCTTGAGCAATTTTATCACATAATGAAAAATTCCACATTCATTTTTCGTGTTTCAATCTAAATAGGATAAACTTTGGTGCGAATTTTTCGTTGCAGAATAAAATGTTCCATTGACTGCCATTTATTTTTACGGCCTGTAGGTACATGCCTGCTCTGCTCATCAATACTTTTCTTATTCAGGGTCCGTATTTGTATGGATCTACCTCCATAATGGAATTTTCAAAAATTGACCCATTTCTGGATACCTAGTCAATGCAATCATGTTTTTGCCCTGTCATCTTTTGGCATTTTCATTTTAAAATTTCCTGGCAGGTACTGGCGACCTTCACACACAACCTGGGGGTGATGGTTTCCTTGCCCTGGTCAGCCGATATTCTTATTCAGGGATGAAACTAGTGATTCCCCTCTGTCCGGAGATGTTGGGCTGCCTTCCCCTTCTCGTACACCCTCGTCGACCCCGACGGTGGGTCTGAATTCGGTCGTTAGCGGTTTGGTGTACCGAATGAAGAACGAAAATTGGACCAACATCATTTTTTTTTGTTCCAAAATTACAAATTAATCAACAAAAATGAATACCGTACGTAAAGAAAGACCGGGACCTTAGCCCGAGATGGCCTCCTTTTCAATGACACACAAAATCAATGGAGAAAAACTGAACTTTAATTGTTGAAGACAGCAGCAAAAGGTAATGGCTGAAAAGAACGAGAAGTAACTATGTTGGTACCCAGTACCCTATGCAACAGCAGGATTTTTTTTATTTTTTCAGTTCAGTTAAAATTATTTTATGTCCATCACATTTTTGTGATTCAATAAATCATTATTGCCACTCCACATTCGCAGAAACAATACGAAGGGATGGGATTAAGGGTGGTTAAACTTGACTGATTAGTTTTAGTTGAAAGCGAAGTTTTTATTGACAAGTCGAAACAATGATTAAAATGCCATTCGATGTTTCCGAAGAAAATTCCATCTTTTAGTAAGGGAGTTCACAGTTCTGGAATTCACCTGCAGGGAATTCACAGTTCTGATTTTGTCGCCACAAACCTATCCCAGTATCCCACAAATAGGGAATGTTCCTTCGAAGTTTGTTTCGTATCATTAACCTAACCTAGTCAACCTTTGCTTCACCATTCAGGGAATTGCTGACTTTGGAAATCCTTCTTTCAGGAAACAGAATGCCTTGAGCTGACAAAGAAAACCCTTCAAGATGAAATACAAAGTCTCAAGGAGAAGAAACAGGAGCTGGAGTTCATTCTGGATGCCCACCAAGTGACCTGCAAGTTCAGTCCAACCGTGAAAGCAGGCAGAAAGATCGCAGCGGAAGAACGGAGGCGGGAAAATGACGGAATCCGATCCATGAAGCGGGAGCAGGACATTTACGAGGAACAATTAAAGCAATTGGGAAGTCAAAATCCGCCCTCAAACAATAACAGGTCTGTGTCGGTAACCGAGTTGAAACGTAAGGTAGTCTCACAGGGAAAACAACTGCCTGGTTTGATCCCGATCGACATGAACCGGGAATCTGAGAAGCTCGACAACGATCACAGCGAAGATGGTGACGACGGTGATTTCGACGATTGCTACGACTCATTCCCGTCGGAGTCACCCGCAACAAGGATGACATTCTCGAAGACGTCGAGGCCGTCATCTTTGCCTGTTTGGGAGGGGAATGTCGGCAATAATGTCCCCGTTTCTTGCGGGAGCGCACACAAGTTATACGCCTGCAACAATTCTGAAGTTGCGGGCATTCCCATATCGACGCCGTCTTCCTGTATTTCAAACCTGGGTTTTGATATGCTTTTGGAAGGTGGAACCGGCCTGACACCCGTCTCAGGGTCTGGAAGTGGTCTTGTGCCTCATCATTATCTGCTTTCAGGCTTCATGAGCACGCCTACAACGACACCCAACACCCCCGTGTCGATGGCGGGTGGCCCGTCCTGTTCCTCACAGCAGAGGAATTCTAACTGTGACATTCCGAGCCCAGACACAACGAAATTGGTGTCGTTGTGAAAGCCATCTAAACGTAAACGTTCAATCTGCCAAATGTTTTTGCGGACATTTTTTTATCGTGGTCTGGTCAGAGTCAATCAGGACAACTAAGCCAATCATAAGTCTTCCGTTAGGTTGACCAAAAAACGTTTTGTGCTTTGTTCAATTTTGTTTTTTTTTCTGTCATGAATAGTCGCCTCTTTGCTGGATGTGGGTGTCTTCTGAAAAAGTAGTTTGTGTAACTGCGCTTTCTTTTTTGCACAAGGAATCTTATCTGTTTTCTTACCATAACGGCAGTGTCTCGCTGTTGCGTCATTTCATTGACATCAACTTAACATCGCACAGTGTCGACTGATCATACGACCAGGTCACATGAATCCAACTAGTTAGTCTTCTAGCTCCTAGTGACTAGGTCGATCTTGACCATGTCACTCTTTGCCGTGTGCAATAAACTAGCATCGATCGATCATAACAGCAGTGTTTTATGCTCATGTCTTCATTACATTCTGAATTTTATCCATATTTGCTTCACAATCCATATTTGCTTCACCAGCTTTCAAAATCTAGAATATTGAATTGCATTGAGCGTATTGTTCTGCTTGTTTAACCTTTAGATGCAGCTTTGAAGCAGCTCGAACTCTGGCTTGATCCACTGCGAGGTAGCACTTCCTCGAGTTGTGAGGTAAATTTTCATCATTAGCTTTCGGCCTAATGGAACAACGTCCTCGCAACTCTGAGGTCGTGTTATGTCGCAGTGGACAAACCCTCTGAAAATCTTTCAGACATCTTTGGGAATCCACAAATTTGGTAATTTTTCACGTATTTGTTTAGCAAATAGGTACCTAAGCTGCTAACTGTTTGTAAATCCTGAAAATAGGATGTTTTACACTTGCGGGTGGATGTGGGGCTTCATCAAGCATAAGTTCGAATCCCAGGCCAACGGGGACAAAACGGGATTTTGCAGCATCTTCTTGCCGTCTGCGAACTTGATAATGCTGCTGCTTCATAAATGTTTCTTGCCATGCTAGAATTTTAATGACTTCTTGAGGGAAAAGTTGAGCATGGGCAAAGGAATTTCCAATCTTCCAGCACTGCAAATTGCATTCACGTGTTCAATGAATCTTAAGGCGCATTTTCACGAGCGTGTTTTTACAGAGCGTGGCGGCGTGGCTCCACGACAGCTGTGTTCGATTTGCAACGTGTTTATACAGCTGTCGTGTGAACGGCATATTTTGAAATTGTTTGCAGGACTAGCGTGGCAGTCAGGTGTGTTCCGACATCATTATGTTGCGACCTTTGCTCTCGATTCGAATCTTCCAAGTTGTATTAACACGCTCAAATTAGGACATGTTCTAATTGGAGCGTGTCCGCTAGAGCGCAAAACACCAGCCGGCCAGCGTGGAAACACGCTGGCTGTATTTAAAAACACGCTCGTGAAAGTGCGCCTTTATGCACTTTTGGAGCTGTGAGATTGGGAATTCCACAGCCCGGTGCATGAGAAGCCAAAACAATTTTCATCAGAAGAGGCAAGAGACACCCTGTATACATCAACTCACGGCGTTGTTTGACCACCATCAGGCATGATGAAGTCGGCACGCTGCTCGCAGCTGTAGGGACATCGAATAGCTTGCCTATGTGGATTCCGCTGTGGTCAGTCTTTGCAAGCTGATGATGATGATGATGATGATGATTTCTTTTCTCGAGGAATTGAATGTGGTGAATGTTTGGATTTTCCACTTTAACTCTGAAAGTTTTTGAGGCCAGTTAGGACTAGGTAGCACGGTAACCTGTTTCCGGTAATGGCAACTCCCCCCAGGATCCTCCAAGATGTGTGGACCTCTTCCCACAAATCGATGCTCATCTACTTCCAAAGGGGCAGCATTGAAAACGAGGATATGGAAGTGGGATTTGATGGTGATCGGATGCACTTGGACGAGTGGTCTTCATGTCCCGTGGATGGCATGCAGGGGTAAAAAAGGGAGGGAAGATGGAGACGGTAAGCTACGACATCTTCATCAGTGCTTTTTCGATTTCTTACTATCGAGTGCGTTGTGGTGGCGTTTGGGGGGGATGACGAGTAATCAGCCCTGAAGACAGTGCGGGAGCTCCTCCATCACCCTATAGGGAGCGTGGGGACAGGACCTAGGAGGCTGGCTGTTATACTCTCTATCTCTTTTTCCTACTTTTCCACGCTTTCTATCGATCTCTATCACTGTCTTTCTTTATCTCTGCTTCTTTCCCTCGCCTGTCCCATCTTCCTCTTCTCCCTTGCCCATCCTTCTTCATCCTTCTATCTCTGTTCAACTCTCTAAATAACTCTTCTTCTCTTTTCACGGCATGGTGGTTTTAGGCCAGTGGTGCAATTACCTCCGTGCTCTATACTTTTCTACTACAGTTTTCTGGCTCTGCATGAACTTCTACGCATGAACTCGCAATTCCCCGGACAGCTTAGCAGCTTCACGAGGAGCTTGGGGGATCATGGCTCCCACGGGAGTCGTGGGTGCAAGAAAGAAAGAAGAAAGAGGCAAGAGACATCAGAAACAGGCAGTTTGTGAGGTCAGTTCAAAAAAAAAAATTGGCAGTAGCAACGCAGTCTGCATCATGTCCATGTCCCCAAGGTGATAAGTGATCACTGTGAAGTTGTGACAAACTGCAATTTGATTGGGACTTTAATCCAACGTCATTCAAATTTTAGAAGAATAAGGCCAGAGAGGTTCTGGGATCACATTTTAGTGGAGCTTGCTTCAGATTTGCAATGACAATGTTTTTCTCCGTCTCTTGGAAAACAATTTTTTCCATGATTGAGGAGTTTCCAAAGATCGGTCTATCTAACTTGTAAAGTTCTAATCTTCATCAGTCTGTATGGCCGCTCCTTTACTGTTCGGTTTCCGACACTCCAGTCCCAGGTTGTGTATAGTGGCGGCGGAAAAAAATTACCCATACATGTGAAAAATTTCCATTCTTGAGATATTAGCGAAAACTCCATGCTGTAGAAATAAAATATCCTCTTCTTCACTATTGTCAAAATCTGACACCTCTAGAAAGCTCTGTTGCAATTTGGCGCTTTACTTTCTACCAAATGCATAAGAGTAAAAAGAAAGAAAAAAAAAAGTTTTGGAGGCAACAGTTAGATGGGAAAAACACATGTATGAGTAATCTTTTTCCGCCGCCACTATACACAGTGTCCTCTCATTGTCACCCAGGGCATTGAGCCAACCTGAAAAAGTGTTTCAATTGCTTCAATTATTGAAAAGTGCATTGCCTAAATCTCTGCTGAATTCTGATAGCTGCAAATCTGTCCAATGCCAAGAAGGACAATACATGTGTTTTGTGCTCATTCTTGCCTGGCAAGAATTGAAGTGTCATGGGCATGCTTGTCAGGAGGGAAATCGTGAAAATAATTTCAGCAATGAAATGAAATGGGGAGACCAGTAACATTGTGCAGTCTACTTTTTTATTTTTTGAAAAATAAGGGATGATTCAAGTGTGAAATCTTAGGAGGGCAAACCTGCCTCCCGAGAGAGAGACAAGAGTGTCAGAGGGAGATAAGGGAATTCAAGGTTACCTGCCTGCTCAAAATCCTCAAGAAAAAATTCTGCATGTGCAGTCTGGCCAGCGAGAAATTGTGAACAATAAAGCAATAGAATGAAATGGGGACCCCAGTAATGTAAAAATCTTGCCTTCAAAGCCCGCGGCAAGAGTGTCCATAACTTGGGCACATTTGCTCCTGTGGAAATTCAAATTGTCACCCACCTTTTTGGCATAACGCAGTACGAGACAGTAAATGACATCGGACACAACCTGTTAAGTTGTTTTCAGATCACTCTGTATAAATTTGTTCAAATTTTAATGCCGAACTGAAAAAATCATGGTATTCCTTGATGAAATGCTTCAATAAATAATATTATGATGCAGTAAACGCTATGTTCAAAGATTTTAATGATGCAAATATGCCTTTTTCTATTTTTTCAGCAGAATGTTTTTTGTAAAGAAACAAGATACTTTAAAATTTCTGCAAATCAATAATTGATGGTTGTAATTTTGTGGACTCGTAAATTCATGCTCTGTTACGGTCGATGTCCGACCGTACGTAACACCATTGCTTTTTTGTTTTCACATCTTTTGTTTTCCTTGTTTGACGTAACATTTTAAAAATTGTTTTGATTCTGGAACTACTTTCACCTACATCATATCTTCCGTTTACTTTCTCCCAGGGAAGTTAGATTTGCATTGTTTTGACATGCAAAAAGGGCACGGATGGTTATTTTTTATTGAGATACACTGGCGGTACATCATGCAAAGTGGCGGAGGAATTAATGTGCTCATACATGATGTAAAAATTGCTACTGTTCAGATTTACAGCACAAGTTAAAATCGACTTACAGCCAAACCGTTCGTAAAGATTTGGGATAGCTACGTCAAGATACCTATAAGATGACAGGTAAAGCCGCAAGCACCGAAAAAGATGCAGTGCGAACATGCAGGCGTAAAACAAAATATCTCCAAGATGTGACGTCACGTATTCTACTCACTCAACAAGGAAGACTGCGGAGATGACTTACTGCGCAGGCGGAGGCCATTCGAAAGTGCAAAACGTGACGTTAAAAATTGAGCTGGACGAAGCTTTTTGAGGAAACAGGCAAATTGAGTATTGGACAGAAGGTCGTTTAAAGGCCTGCCTTTGGGCGGGGCATAACTCTTCGAAAAAAGCGACAAATCGAGCATTGGACATCGCAGTGGCTCTACCTGTAGTTTTTAGACATACCTTGAGTTACGTTTCGTCCCCGCCAATGTGGGGCTTCCTCAGGTGCACCAGCAGGTTTTCATTTGGGATTGCAGATTTGTGTTGCAATGCTCAGAATTACAAGAATATGTCGGCAATGCTTTGTGTTGCTTTGGACAAAGTGTCAAGTCCACTATTTTTGAATCACATTGTAAAAATTAAAATTGCACGACAAACACTGTCATGAAACACACCATGCTTGCAGTTTGCGCCTTGTGGTGGAGAAGCTTTTTTAATTTCATTTTATCTTTCGATGCCTCCCACATTTCTTTTTTCTTTGAAGTATTAATTATCTTTGTGGGTTTTGAATTTTACACGTAGCATGCCTGTTGTCTTATCCCCAGCTCACTTTACATTGGTGTTTACTAGTTTTATCTTTTGGAGACATGTGATTGTGATTTGGTTTTCTTGTTTTTATCCTAGATGGGTTTTATTTCAGCTAGAATGATAAACGAGAAGTTTTTTTTCGTAATTTGCTTTGTCGTTATGCAGTGTTTGTGAAACATTTTTCCGTAGCGTGAAGTTTTTTCTCTTTATTCTTTCTAATTGCTTCATTTCCCGATTATTTGTGACTTTTTTTGGAAAAAACTGCCGTCATCCAGTGGGAACAGCACCTTATATTGATCCCAAGGTGCCGTTGTGACGAAGCTTTTTTTATGCCAGCTGCACCAATGAGGATCGAGCTTTGATCTCGGAACAAATCCTGATCCTTGATCAAGCAATGTAGGGATGAGTGTTAGATCTGATCCTTGTTTGTGCAACTGGCAAGGTTCCCACAGTTGGGGAAAGTCAGGTAAGGTCAAGGAATCACATCAAAAGTCAGGGAAATGCTGAAAAAATGTGCAAAAGTCAGGGAAAATCAGGTATCACAAGGGTACCCGTGAGTTTCAAAATGATCCGAGAAACGAACTTTTGAGGCCAAAATGAACACCGAAATTTCAAAATTTCTTCTGCCCCTGGACTCCATCCCCCGGACCCCTTGTCAGAGGTATCGCCCATTGGAACATCGCTGAGGCTCTTGCCCAGACCCCGTAAGGCTGGCGTGGCTTTTGACAATTGACAGCGACACTTTATTTTGGTCAGGCAGAGAAATAGATAAGCAAAGGTTAGGGAAAGTCAGGGAAATGGATCGGAGATGGTCAGGGAAATGAAATTTCAAAAAGTTGTGGGTACCATGAACTGGGCATTAATCAGGGATTTTCGTTTCCCATTGGGTGAGGAGTAAAATCATGTTCGGTTTCCCATAAAAGTCGTAACTACTATGGTAGGTAACAGTTCGGAATACCTGCCGACATTGAACTGAACGAGTTATCACCATTGCTCTGATATACTTAAAGCTAACTAAACCTAACCTAACCTGACCTATTCCAACACACCTATACTACCCTACCTGCATCGTCCTCATCTTCCTATCCTATTTTGGCTTCTTAAGCGTGCTAACAGCAACCCTATGGTAGCCGTTTCTGTCGAAGGAAGGGGTGGAAACTAGGAGGATTGTTCAAATTGAGACGGCTATTAGCCGACTATTTCCACTCTCCACTTGGATTGAATCATTACTCACATTGCAAGACCACCGCAGTTCCATCTTCAGAGCCGACCTGGTTGCGATAGTCTTAAAACGTGAGTAAATATTCAATCCAAGTGGAGTGGAAGGAAATCGTCAAACTCATCTCAAGTGAGAGCGATCTTGAGCAATGGTTTCTGTTTGATCCGCCCAAAAGTGTCAGATTCACCAGGATGTCCACCAACTTCGAATTTCAAAACGCACCTGGAATTCATTGAAATCCATGTATTAGCCTTGAATTATTTAGAATTTTGTTGAAAAAGTTGGCTGTGAAGCATTCAGTGTGAGCTGGCAAAGACTGCTTTGTATACAGCAGTTGAAAAATTGAAATTGGAAGTTCGGTACATCCAATTTTTCCTTTCTTTCTTGAAAGTTTGCCTCGAACATGTAAAGTTTCCTGTCTGTTGGCATAGAGGCCCGAAATCTATTTTGCTCCTTCCTACGCATCCTCCTTCGTGGGATACGGTTTTGTTCGCCTGGGTGACATTTCCACCGCTTGTTTTGGAGACCTTCGTCATTTGGGCATCAATAGCCATCTATGGGTGTGAGCATTTCCAAAAGAGCGATGAAAGATAAAACCCAGGAGTGTTGAATAACTAAAAATCATGGTGTTTTACACAGGTCCGCCAGAAGTCCCTTGGAGAACCCTTGGATTCTGGTTGAGGCAAACAACTATTTGACATCGGGAGGCTTGGATAGAGCGTCTAATGGCAAATTACATACGAGGGGTTATCAAAAAGTTCGCAGAAAACCAGATGCAGACTAAAATGCAAGCCATATTATTTTGTGCTTTCTTCGCATATTCTCCCTATTTGTGATACACAGCGTGGCTCGCTTCTCCAACTTCGATATTCCTTCCTAGAAGAAAACTGGTTGCACTCCAGTCAATCCTTGTCTGTCGCCATCACATTTCTTCATTGCTCCAATATTTTGCACACGAGGGCATTTCTTCAGATTTATGAACAAATGAGAGTTGCTTAGTCAGGTGCAGGGAATAGGAAGGGTGGTACAACAATTAAAGCTTCAGTTTTGTTAAGCAGCCACTTTACCACCAACATGCAGTTTGCCACCAACATGCAGTTGTTGTCTTGGTGGAAGGTGGGTTCCTTTTCAGATTATTTCCTGGCATTTGGCCTTGACTTCAGAACCTCAACTTGTGTTTAAAATTTGCATAGTGTTGGCCTGTCCCGATAAATCAACTCCTGGCAAATTCACAATTCCGGAAATGTTCCAGGCAATCCAGGCTGTTCTTGGCCTGCCACTCCAATGGCCATCCTTCCTGAACTTTCACAAAAACATTTAGCCACAGTTGAATTGAGAGTGGCAGGCAATCCTGGTCCTGCCTGCAACTCACCATTAGCATGCCTCTAAGAAAACAGAAAGCAGGAGAAGATACCTGATAACAACCGTACCTCATTTTTCTCCAACCACAAACCAATCGTCCAACCGGCATGGACACCAAGTTATACAGAATCACTGATTTTAATTAAAACAAACCAAAAATATGCCCGGATAATTTCCAATAAAGGGTACATTTCTACGAACTTTCTGATTTCCCTTCGTACATACAATCACCTTCCATAAAATTGCATCTTCCCCGGACAGTGTTTCACGCTAAAGAGGAACTTGCGCATGTTTTTACTTTCTTTTTCGTTGTTCTCTCATTGAAGGAATGTCATCATGGTGTTCTTCCTTCGGCATCTCCTCAAGCCATTTATTTTGTAAAAACATTTAAAATGGAATATAATTATTTCAAATTAAGATGAATTTCGAATC
>JASGXE010007760.1:0-15786 GCA_030068105.1 Sinentomon sp. SZTP_YWyxl
AGCAACGATTACAGAATAGGCTATCAATAGGAACAAAGCTGTAAGATGTGCAATTGATGTGGGAAGATGTGTAAGCAATAAATTGCAATACTTCTACCTACAAGGGAGGCTAGAAGTGGGCTACGCCAACGGCAATTGAAAATTGGGGGATATATCTACCTACCTGCAACATGGACAAACAAAGGAGACAAACGAGGAGGCATGAAAGCCAAATGGCTTCCCTAATTCCCGTACTTTTGTGCATGTCTCAGCTGAGGCAGGGAAAGAAGGGTTGAGTCACATCCATCAAACAATACTACTCAATTAAAAATTCATGTATTTGATGGAAAGAAACCAACCATCTCGCTTTTTCCTAACCAACCCAGTACCTACTCTTAGAACTGTTGATGGTCATACAACAATTGCTCATCTAGCATTAGCTTCTTCAAACGACGTTTGAAGAGAACAAAGCTCTGACATGAACGAAGGGGCAAGGGAAGAGTATTCCAAAGACGAAATCCAAATGCCCTCAAGGAATACCTTCCAAAATTTGATTTGAATCTCCTTGCACAAAGATACTGCTGATCTCTTGATCTAAGGCTCTCTAGCCTGGAACCAACTATCTGCTCATCTGATTGACCTAATTGCTCAGGCCAGCAAGAAGTAAATTCATGCTTAAACAAAAACTTATGCACAAAAACTGTTGCTTCTGTTGCATCCCCATGCGCAGCATTGAACAAAGCATTGCTGATTAAAAAGTTGAAGTTGTTGATGTATTTGTTCAGGTCACCATGCTTCAATCGACTGACTCGTCAGGCCACTGATATTGGTCTAGTTGAACTGAACAGTGTGCTGCCTTTGTTTGCTGATGGAATCATCCAGTCGGCAATGAACTACATTCCAAGCTGGCAGAAGTTGTACTTCAACGTTTGGTGAAAAGAAGAATCTCTGCTGACTCACTGTCTGGTGATCGAATAGGTCCTCCCCCAAAGTCAACAACAAACTCTTCTGGTGAGAGAGAATGGCGCACTGCTGATTTTTGTTTTTTCTTTTCTCTCTGATGGTGGCTGTTTTCTGTAAAAAATCACAACTTAGATTATTTAACTATCAGTACTTTTTAGATTGTATTGTTTTTCTAGGCCCTTTTATCATCACAGATTCTTCTTTGTCATCTTGTTACTTTCTTTTATTAGTTTATTAGGCCTCTACTGTTATTGAAATAGGGAGAGTGCATATATAAAGAGTCTATTAGGCTAAATTGAATCTGTTTGGCATTTAGAGTCTATTGAATTGAATATTTTTTGACAATAATTAAACAAATGGCTTGAACAGCAATCCCTAATAGTGTGATCTGGATCTGACTGTCAGTTTCATTTAGGACTGGACGCAGACCGGGTTCAAAAATGCAACAGTTGATTTTGCTAGCACTTATCTGCAATTTATTAGCAGCAAGATAATCGGCCACTCGAATGACATCTGATGATAGCTGTTGAAGAGACATCAAGGGTGATTTATGAGTGGATATCAGTGTAAGTACATCGTCAGCAAAGACAACATTCTGGAGGCCAAATGAAGGAGAAATATATCATTTATGTAAAGTATGAAGAGCAGCGGTCGAAGAACAGATCCCTGGGGAACACCTTTAGACACCCCACTGATTCAACAAATTGCTGCCTACCAGTCAGGGTTGGGCATAGGGGGGGTAGGGGGGGTTACCCCCCCCGGCCTTCGGCCGAGGTTACCCCCCCAAGCCTTTTTCCGACGGTACCCTTGGCCTTAAGGCCAAGGGTACCGTCGGAAAAAGGTGGGAAAAGAGTCCTGGTGTGTGTGCAGGGCACACACCAGGACTTCAATAGGAGCAACATTGTTTCTTTGTACTTTCTGTTTTGATTCCACTGCCGGAAAAAGGCTAGGGGGGGTAACCTCTGCCTTTGGCCGAGGTTACCCCCCCACCCTAGAATGTTGCTATCAAAGTCCTTCCTGGTGTGTGCCCTGCACACACCAGGAAGGACTTCAATAGCAACATTCTGTTTCTTTTGTACCGGCTTCCTTTTTTATTCCCCTGCCGGAGAAAAAGGCCAGGGGGGGTAACCTCGGCCTTTGGCTCAGGTTACCCCCTAGCCTTTCTCCAAGGGTACCTTTGGCCAAAGTCCTCGTGTGTCCTGCACACACCAGGAAGGACCTCAATAGCAACATTCTGTTTCTTTTGTAATTCCTGTTTTGATTCCCCTGTCGGAAAAAGGCTTGGGGGGGTAACCTCCCCTCGCCTTCCAGCCGCCGTCCGCCGACGAAATCGGGCGCGAAAACAGAAACATGCAGTTACGCGAAAGTTACAGAAACACAATAAAGCCACAGACACATAGGTACAGGGGTACCGAACACCAGTGTGGGTATGGTGAATGATTGGTATGAATGGCGCCAGAGCAAGGCGCAAAGTATGAATGGGTTGATGTGGGCGAAAAGAAGCCCTGGGGAACACCCCGAAAACCAGTTCAAGTTCAAATTTGCTCTCGCTTTGCGCTCGCGCTCTCTTTGCTGCCGAGCAAGCAATTTCAAAAAGTCAAACATGCGGCCGGTGCCAAGTTTTCTGTCATCAGTGATGCCAGATCGCGGGTTTTCTCGCAAGATTCCGCTTGTTTTTGAAGTTCCTCGCGGGACAATTTTGGCTTCCGCGGGTTCGGTATCGGTATCAGATTCACTCTGTTCTACAGGTTTTCATGCCATAAAGGCAATCATCAATTGTGAACAGCAGAGGTTCATCATATACCAGGGAAGGGAGAGGAAGGGATGGGAAGGAAACGCGACCGTCGGCTGCATTATCGAAAGGAGGGGTAAAGGGAAAAGGAGGGGAAAGGACCGCGAAGAGATCATCGGAATGTGGACGGGGCCTAGTCATATAGCAATCATTTCAGACACACAAGCAGACACACACACATACACAACCCGGCAAGAACCAACCTTGAGCAACCATCTAACACTCATCTCCTCATGCATACCCATTCACAATCTCAAAAAAATACAAAAAGTGAAAAAACAGAAAAATAGAACAAACGAGAAGAGAGGGATATAGGTAGGGAAAAAAAAAAAGAAAAAAAAAAAAAAAAAAAAAAAAAAAAAAAACAAAAAAAAAAAAAAAAAAAAACAAAAACAAAAAAAAAAAAAAGAAGGAAAGAAAAAGAGAGAGAGAGAGAAAAAAACAGAAGGAAAGGGAAAAAAGAAGCAGAAAAAAGGGGATCTGAGATTTGAAAGAAATGTCACAATTTAGACTTTGCCAGGACAATTGATTCAAGTGATCACTGGCAGGTACCCGGAATGAAAGAATTGGTAAGTAGGTAGGCTACCTACTACAATGTGATCTTGGATGGAAGATAAAGCCAAATTTTGAAGCACGACAAGGGATAAGAGCATTTTAGAGGATTACGTGGGTACCTACCCTATCCAGTGCACTACAATGAGGGAAAGGTTCGCCTTGCGTCAGTCGCGCGGCGAGAGCGCTGTCCGGCAACTGCCGGTTAACAAGCGCAGGGAGTCACGGAAGCACCAGCGGCGTTCGCCAGCAGTACGCACACTCCCTCTTCCCAGCTGCGTGAAAAAGGGTTTGCACTGACCACGCAGTGGGGGGCCGCCAACATGGGCCGCCGTCTCCGGGCAGGTTCCCGGCTTAGGTCTGGGCATGGGTCCCTGACCCGTTCCCAGACCACAATCTTTATCAACCCCATGCATTGCACCAGATCCGAATAGGGCCCACAAGATTAGGTCTAAGTACAAGAAGGCGAATTTTGAGACAGAATTAGTGATTCAACAGAGTTGAGGGGTAAACAATTCCAGTCTACAATAGTTCTTGGAATGAATGAATACTTAAGTATGTTCTTGGAAGGTTGATAAAGGCTAATCTTGAAAGCATGGTCATGTCGACCAATATAAGCAGGAGCAGCCAGAGTATCTGAAAGACATGACCAGCCACCGTGAAGTGTGAAAATTTTACTGAGAGCAGAAAGCCTGAACTGAGAACGCCTGTCAGAGAGTGGTGGCCAATTCAGAGAGGAAAGCATTGAAGAGACGCTCGAGTAGGGAGAGAAATCGTTCTTTACAAAGCGAGCTGCTCTGCGTTGGACTTTTCAAGTTCATGAATGAGAGAGATGTGGAAAGGATCCCAGATTATGCAGGCATATTCCAGGAGGGGACGGATAAGTGAAATGTAGAGAATTTCCTTGGTTGCAGGAGAACAAGATTTGAATAGGCGTCTGATTTTGAGAAGAGCAAAATTGGCATTACGTGCAATAGTGTTTATATGCAATTTCCAGGACAGGTCGGATGTAAGTGTCACACCAAGATATTTGCAGGATGATGAGGTGGTCAAGACAGCGGCCGAAGAAGGAAGGATATAAGAGGATTGAAGGGGGTGAAGCTTTGTCGAGAATCGGATGTGGACACACTTTAATGCATTCAGGGCAAGGCCCCACTGCAGGCTCCAAGAGTCAAGGGAAGCAAGATCATCCTGCAGCAAGTTTGCATCAGAGTGAGATTGAATGGACTTGTAGAGAACACAGTCATCAGCAAATAGCATTATATTCGAAGAAGATATGACATCAGGAAGGTCGTTGATGAAAATAAGAAAGAGAAGAGGGCCTAACACACTACCTTGAGGTACACCTGATGTTACTGGAAAAGAAGATGAATTTGCACCACCAAGAGAAACCGACTGTGTTCGGTTGCTCAGAAAAGAATCAATCCAAGAGATGATGGAAGCAGAGAGGCCCAAAGACTGCAATTTGAACATTAGAGCCCTTGTGGAACAACATCAAAGGCAGTTTTGAAGTCCAGGAAAAGTGCATCAATATCAGTTCCTTTGTCAATGGAGGATGCAACGATGTGGAGTAAACTTGGCAAGAGCAAGTTCACAAGACCAGCCAGGACGAAAGCCAAACTGACAAGGAGAGATAGAATTAGTGGCATGAAGAAACTCCCTGATGTAGTCCGAGACTAGCTTTTCCATAAGCTTGCATACACAAGAGGTGAGACTGATAGGACGGTAATTGCTGGTAGTGAAGGATCGCCTTTTTTGAACAGAGGCGTAATTCTGCCAGATTTCCATGCCTGAGGTAGCTCAACACAAGAGAAGGACTTGTTGAATTGTTGGTTTGGGAGAAAATTAAGGGGAAAGATTTCAAAAGGATCCCAATTCCTGGGGGAAATGACGATTTAATTTTGAAAGCAGAATAAGGAAAATGGAAAGCGGATTGGTTTCAGAAATGGAAGGGTGGAAAGGCCAGAAGAATCCCAAAATGGGAAAATGTTGGGAAAACGTCAAACCTCCCCAAATTCACCAGAATTTAAAGCCCGGGTCCCTAACCAGGAACCTTTAACAACCTTTCCGGCAGCAAAATTCCACGGGAATTGGGTTCCAGACCACCCCGGGAAACCTGGAAAAGGGACAATTGAAGTTTACGAGCCAAAGAGGAATATAAACGGTAAAGTTAGAATTAGTGGGAAATTTAACCCACAAATACCAATTTTGGGGGGAAGAAAGGAGGGAATTGGCTGGGTTGGGCGGTGGCCCAAATACTTCCGTTTTAAGGGATTCCCAAAACCACCAAGGGGTGGAACCAAATATTGGGGTATCTGGCAAATTCAGGAAAACCAACACTGGATTCCTTGGGAAGTCCTTGGAAGGGGTCCAAAGAGGAGGTGGGCCGAAGGTTCTGGAGCCAAACACCAATGTCCAAGCCTGTTTCCAAAGGCAATTTTTGGGCCCTGGAAAAAATTTCCAAGATAAGTTAGCGGCAAACCCTTGCCAAACAAAATCAAAACAAATCTTGCATCTTGAAAGGAAAAAGAAAGGCCCTTGGGGAAAAGAAACCCAATTAAATTTGGGATTGAAATCCCAGCCCTTGAGGAAGGGGTTTGCAAATTTGGAAACTTTTAAGGTTAACTCTGAGGGTTATTTTTGGAAACCTCAGGGGGAAGGGGGGTGGGCCAAACAACCAAGGGTTTCCAACTTTCCAGGGTAAAACAAATTAAAAAATTCCTTAAAGAACCAGGAATTTGGGAAGAAATGGTGGAACCGACGAAAAGAAAGAAAGAGGCCCTGGGAAAGGAAAATTTTTAAAATTTGGGGCCTTTCCAAAAGTTTGGAAGGACCAAATCAGGCTTGAATTGAAATTTTCGAAAACGTTATGGTGTTTCGCTCAACAGGGAGGTTTTTCGAAAATGTCAATATCAAGCGTGATGGTCTCCACTTTGGAAAAGGCTCAAATTTTAAAAAATGTTGCTTTCAGCCTCTTCTTTCTATTCGTGCGCCTTCCACATCTGTGCAAATTCGGCTGGCTGTCTTTGAGCATTTTGTTAATTTGTTGTGGTGACGTGGAGTTGAACCCTGGTCCGTCTGCCCCACCCCCCTCCCCCTCGCCACGGTCAAAAATCCCAACGCGCTCAGCAGTTACTAAAACGTCAAAATGCAAAGCCAATCCTACAACGGGCTGGATTCAGTGCGACAAATGTTCAGATTGGGTTTCTTTTGCTGCATCAGGGCTTTCTTGTTCCATTTCAGATGCAGATAAGTTGCATTTTGTTTGCAGGGTTTGCACGCTAACTGATGCAATGAAATTATTACAGGCCAAAATTGACAAATTGGAAACAGCGTTGGCACAAGTGAATGTTAAGGCTCCAGACACTTCTACATCTCGCTCTTGCACTCCTCTCCGGGACTGTCCCAGATCCAGTGTTCGTCCTGATGACAGATGGAGCAATATTCTGGTTCACCTGAGTGTTTGGGAACGTCCTCTAAAACGAGTGATGAGGCACCGCAACAGCGGAGTCCCTCCTTGTCTTCCCCGCAAAATGGTGATGTGGTTATTTCCATCGGTAATTCTAACTTGAGGCGTTTATATCCATCTTTGGCATCAGTAACTAGCAATTGTCCGCGTTTTACCAGGTGGCGGGGTGGTCTGGACATTCCTGGTGCATTTTTGCTGCTCAGGAGTTGTCTGAACAGCCTCTCTGGTAGGCGACGGGCTTTAATTATTCTGGTGATTGGGGAGGTTGACGTTCAACATGGTTCCATTGGAGATTCATTCATGGCATACACCCGTCTTATTGCTGATATCAATGCAACAATGGGCATGGGGTTTCCATGTATGTCTGCTTCAATTAATATCTGCTCAGTTCCCCCCAGACCTTGTTATGCCATTGACACTCGTTGCACCTTATCTCTCTCCCCAAACAACAATTCAACAAGGGCAGGGACCTGCGTTTCCTTCACCCCTCCTGTTTTATGTAAAAACGTGGATAGGTTTTCCTTCATAAACCGATACCTTTTCTTGTGGAACAAGCTCTTTATCTCCTCTGAAATGGTCCATTTACCTGAGGCAAAATTTCGGTCAATCATTAAGCCTAAACTGATTAAGCCTAAACTCTGAAGCAATGGACGACCTGGCCGGGGTCCGGGGTTCGGTTCATATACACTATTCAGGTTGTGCTCCTACCTAGGCAAAACCCACATTCAGTGGTAGAGCTGATGGAAGTGGGCTGGAAGGATCTACTTACCGCTTCGGCGCGAGAACTTCTGGCTCATTTCCTGATGCTCTGCCAGCTGATGCCTGCCGGGCTGCATCCCCATGCATTGAAGATTCTTGGGGATGGCATTGCCACTCCAAATAAGCTGAACTTGTCAGTTTGAAGGTACCATACCACATCTCTCATCTTGTAGAGATTCTTAGGCCTATCCTAGGTGATCACATTGTTTTCCCAGATAGGTAGGTTCTTCTTAGGTTAGGGTATGACCCCCCTACATTTTCCAATAAATGTTTGCCTCGTATTTGTACGACCTTACAAATGTTTAATTTTCTTTTCTTCTTCTTTTTCTCATATATGTCTAAATTGGAAATTGCACTTGCACACGCAAAACTGTTCAATTTTTCATTGTGCTGTTTTTGATGATACGACACCGGAATTGACTCAACATTTCCAATGTGATGATTCTCAATCCAACGACCTGTCATCTTGACGAATTGGAAACGATGAAACATTGAACATGGGTATGTGATGCCATTTTTTTTTGCAAATACCTCCTGAGATGCTAACAACATTGCATCCCTATTCCCTGATGATGCTATGTTGTTGGATTTTCTTTTTCATGCGCTCCGACTCACTCACTATTGGGTCTTTTGTTTTCTGGCCTCCTTCGTGGCCTCATCGCGTCGGCGATGAGGGGTCACGCCACTTTTTGCTGCTGGCTGCTGACCCCGCAGTAAAAAAAAAAAAAAAAGACCAATCATGATCTGCTGCCGTCTTTGATAAGGTAAGCACTGCTATCTACATACCTGCAATTTTTGGGGATAACTTGGGAAATTGTGCCCGCTCTCAAATCTGCTCTTTTCTTGAGGTTTTTTTTTCCATCTCGCATTGGTGGCCTGTTTGCATTTGTCTTTTTTTTGTCTGGCCTGTGTTCTTTTCTTTGATGGTTGTGCTCCAATCATTGTAAAGTTTAAATAAACAAACAACAACAACCAGGAAATCGGGAGCTGAATAGAAGAATTGCAAAACTGAATGAGGCTCTTCAGAATTACTGTCGGAATCTTGTAAATGTCAATTTCCTTGATCTCAGGACTGCACAAGCTTCTGGCATCTCCAGGGATGGATTGCACTATTCCCAGCAGGGCGCAGCGAGGGTAGCTGCTGGGTTGGTTCAAGCCATCAACTCTTTTTTAGCATAACCGTCAAGCAGGGGGTTAGCTATAGGCCCATACCTACTCAGCTGCAACATTCATCTGCTATCTCTCTCAGCATAAATAACTCTGGGGGTCGCACTCTGAAGTTTAGACTGGCTGTTTTGTTACTTAACTCCCGTAGCTTGCTGCCCAAACGACTAGCTCTCAGCCCAGTTTTTGACTCATTGAATTTAGACTGCATAGCTGTTACAGAAACGTGGCTTGATGATTCCTGTACAGAAGCTGACATATTACCAAGCCGATTTGCCATTTTCCGCAGGGACCGTGACCGGTCTGGTGGGGGTATCCTTCTAGGTGTAGTTCATCATTTGAGGCCAAAACTTGTCTATGTGAGTAAAGTTTTTGAGTTAATTATAGTTGCTTTGGAATCTTCTTTTCCAGCAGCTTTTCTCATTTTGTTAATATATAAATGTTTTTGGGGCTGAATCTGAGACTTAGGTACCCCGAGGGCTTACAGAGACTTTTGGACAGATTATCCTTGCAACAATCAGTAAACTTTGTCACCCGTCCAGCAGGTCCTCTTCCATCACATAGTGGGTCAACAATTGATCTGGTCTTTCATTGTCCAAAATCTGAGCTCCTTAATATCCAACCATTGGCAAGCCTCAGTGATCATTTGATGATCTTTGCTGACTTCATGGTTTGCTGTGCGACTCCTCCACCTTTACCACGTCTGGCTGCAAAATGGTGCCCACCTGAGTAAGTTCCTTCTTCTTTTAATATGTTTACATACCATGGCTCACACAATCACAACTTTGATTTCACAATCGCAAATGTAATTGCACAACATTTGTACCCATCATGTTTTTTGGGAAAAATTATTAAAAATACAGAATACGGAATACAGAATACCATCAAACATTGTATGTCGAAGAGCTGGCCACAATTTTAATGGCTATGATAAAGCTGCTGTCGATAGATTTCTCAACTTTGCTCTTCTTGATTTTGGGGTTGCTGGTTGCAGCCTTGATGAGCTGTGGGCTGAGTTCAAATCATTGTGCAGTTTTGTCATTAATGAGTTTGTTCCAAGGATTAGGGTCATAAAAGAAAATGGATTTTCTTTTCCTGTGTGGTTCTCACACAGCCTCAGATCTACGAGGGAAGGTCAAGTTCCGATTGCACTTGCTAAGAAAATGAAATGCTACACGCTTGATTTTTGCTGCAGTGATTACTCATTATCATTGTACTCTCCGCACAAAATTTCACCTTTCTGCTATTGGTGGAAGGGCTACAGGAGTCCTTCATGTAATGCTTCCTGTTCCTCTCCAGAAAACCAATTTGCACTGCTTTTTTCAGCCCCTTAATCACTTGAAAACTTCCTTCCCTGGAGTTGCCACTTCAGGGAAGGAAAAAGGGTATCATTCCAATTTCCAAAGGTCCCAAGTGAAGAAAATTGGTAGGATGCTGCAGAATTGCAAAAATTGCAGTCATTCGCAGCCTGAACAGTCTCTTGGCTGGTGCTTCCCTGGGCATTGTTTTGCAGAATTGGCATTTTTTCTGACCGTGGAACTGCCGCGGAAAATTACCACAGAAAAAGCACCCATTTTAGAAATGCAAAGTGCTTTGGAGGGTAAGGCTAAAACACAACAAGCAACAAAATGCAACATGTTTGAATGAAATCACAAAATATTAACTAGGCAAGTGCAAGCAGAACTTGACCAGCCCTCGTAAATATCTTCATCTCCAAAAAACATTTCAAAACTGTCTGGTTGATTCAAATCTCCTCCCGCAATATGCCTTAGCTTTGAAGGACTACCAACGTGATCTCGTATCAGCAGAAAGAAAATTTGTAAGGGGTTTGGCTGTGAATGATGTGATCACAACCAAGCAGTTTTGGAGGTTTCACCATGCCAAGACTGCATCGGCTGATCGACCCTCTGATTCATGTGATGGGGGTACAAACAATACCCCCTCCAGTTTTGCAGAGAGGGTTTGTGAGCACATGAATGTTGCTGCCAATCCGCTATGAATGTTGCTGCCAATCCGCTGTCAATCTCAGCAGGCTATCAGGATCCTGAAAGGTTTTTGAGTGATGCTGATGTGATTACAGAAAAGTCCTTGCTTGATGCTTTGAAATCATGCAAGAACTCCACTTTTGATGTTATTGACCTCATCCCTTTGATACTACTGAAGAACCATGGTGCCATTTTTATGAAATACTTGATGGTTCTTTTTTCTGTGTCATTGGCTACAAATAATATCCCTTCTGACTGGAAGCTGAGCATTGTTAAGCCTCTTCCAAAAGGTGGCTTAACCCTCTCAGTTCAGAGTTTTAGGCCAATTAGCTTAATAAGTTCTTCTGCGAAGTTGATGGAAAAAATTGTTGCTGGTTACCTTTACCGTCTGCTCGAGAGTCGAAAATTCTTTTTCCATGGTCAGCATGGGTTTAGGTCTGAACACTCCTGTGAAATCCAGCTCACTGGTTTTAGTGGTTTTATCCATGAAATTTCTGTTGCTTTAGGAAAGTCCACACAAGTCGATGCGATTTTTATAGATCTTGTAAAAGCTTTTGATAGGGTGTCCATTCCCATTCTTTGCAAGAAACTTGCATCTTTGAACATTCCTGAAAATCTTTTTTTGTGGATTTCCAATTTCATCACTGACAGGCATTTTCAGGTGCTTGTCAATGACAGATTATCAGATTCCTTTCCCGTTACCAGTGGCATTCCACAGGGTTCGGTGTGTGGGCCTCTGCTATTTCTAATATACATAAATGATTTGACATGCTCAGTCACATCTAGGATCAGACTCTTTGCAGACGACATCGTTGTGTATCGCATTGTGTCCACCAATGATGACTCTGCACTTCTGCAGCGGGATCTTGACTTCATTGCTGACTGGTGCATTGAAAACTGCATGGATATAAACGCCTCAAAGACTTCTGTTATGTCATTTTCCACTTCTGCATCACCAATCATAAATGATTATAAGGTTGGGCTCACTGCTCTTTCCAGGCCTCAGGCTCTTAAATATTTGGGTCTACTGTTTAACAGTCAACTAAATTGGGCACCACACATCCATAATTTGGTGAAGAGAGCTTCAAATCAACTGAAATTTCTCATTAGGAATTATGGTTATGCATCTAAACGTGTCAAAACCATCTTGTATTTCTCAACTGTTAGGTCCATTTTGGAATATTCCACAACTTCCTGGGCTCCATTTCAGAGGTGCCACATTGATGCACTGGAGGCTGTGCAGAGGCGACCTGCAAGATTTGTCTCGGGCAATTTTTCGTTTGATATGAGTGTCACCTCCCTCATCAATGATCTTGGTTGGGAAACACTAGAACTCCGAAGAGTTTTGCATGGTCTCTCTTCTTTCAGGAAATGCATAAACAGATGTGGGGGTTGGGGTGATGGACCTTGGAGCTTCAAAACAAATACACTTCCTACAAGGGCAGGCGGTTTTTTATCATTTGTCCCTCCTATAGTTTCGAAAAATGTGGATCGGCATGCATTTTTCATGCAATACCTCATTGTGTGGAACAGATTGCATCTACTCCCAGAAGTTTTAAATATCTCAGAGAAGCAATTCATTCAGATAGTTCACTCCAGGCTAGATTCCTCGGTTAATGATTAGACCCAATTACAAAAACCTAGGTAGGTAGTCCGTTTTTGCCATTTTTCTAATTTGCTTCCCCCACTTTCTTTCTTTCTTTCACCAACACATTTCAAGGGAATTTCTGTTTGTGAATTTTTATGCACAATCCCACATTTTGTTGGGTTCACTTTATTCCACGTTCATTCTGGCAATTTTTTAATGTGGATATGACATGATTCTTCGGCTGATATTTTTCAATGACCGGACAAATGACAAGGTTTGACACCATTCTTGATTTCATTGTTTGTTGTTGTTTTTTTCCTGTTATTTTTTGTTTTATTATTTTTTTTAACTGGCCGGCATTTTAAAATAACAAATTTGCCCTTTTTGCCTCACTACTGGGAAAAATTGGACCATATTGCCCCATGGCAATTTTACCGCAACATTGGTTGTTACCTACCTCCGCCTTATGTGGCTTTGACGTGCCTCCCATGTTGGCAAGTTGCCATCCATTGATCATAATTGTCCGTTTTAAAATTGTTATGACGTGGTGCCTGGTGCACTGAACGTTTGCACGTCAATCCATTGGCGTTGGGTTTTATTTCTAAAATGACACGGGACTTTGTCTCATGATTTCGTGGGCGGAATAATTTGGAAGGGAGGGATCTCGAGAGGGAGGCGGTGAGAAGAGGGAGGGAGGGGAGAGAGTTAAAGGCAGAGAGGGGGTGAGAGAGAGGGAGGGAGGGGAGGGAGTTAAAGGCAGAGAGGGGGTGAGAGAGAGGGAGGGAGTGAGAGGAAGAGGTAATAGAGGGGGAGAGAGGGTGGTGGAGAAAGAGAGCTACTACCCCTCATAGCTTGGGAGGGATTCCCACTTCCCAGTTTGAGTGAAGGATTCCAGTCGATTCCAAATAACTCGATTACGGGGTGGCGGGGTATTTCGATGCCGATTCTAGTTCTCGATTCTGGTGTTATCTCGATTCCCATTCCAATACTCGATTCTGTTTCGGTATGCTTATCGATTTCGATTCCCAAAAATCCGATTCCAGGAATCGAGCTCGATTCAATTCTCATTCTGCACACCCCTATTAGATTCGATTCTGATTCAATTCTTGTTTAATGTTGGCTTGCAAAAAATTAATTTTTTCTGTTGTATTTTTTGAATTTTAAATCAATAATTTCCACAATGCATTTCAAATATCATTGGGTACCTAGATTCTCAATTCACAAATGGAATTTCATCATGAACGAGATTTTTTGATCGAATTATTGGTCCCCCTTCTGAAAATATCGATTAGGTAGGTACAATTAAGTCGAATTCAAATAGATTGGTCGGTACCTGGGTCTTCGAAGTAAATGCCTATTCTCACCCGACATTCGATTCCAGGCTACAACCACTTTTCTCAGAGTCCCATGAAGCAAGTGCCCCATGGGTACGGCCGGATGGGCATGGGTATGGATGAGTCCAGGTTAGGAAAGCCATGGGATGAGAAAATCCATGGGAACGGATGTCGGATGGGTATGGACAGAAAAATCTACTTGCGTACGGATAGCATAGGTATCCATAGGCATGTCTCTAATACCCGTGCACTGTGCAGGTCTCTAATGCCCATATGGGGCACATACTAATTGGGATAAATACAGAGCTTGCATTATTTCTTTTTTGTCGATTTAACAAAGGCTTTTGACTGTTGACAATCATATTTTTGTTAAAAAATTAGACCGATAAGGTGTGCGGCGTGTTGCCTCGCAGCCAGTCAAATCCTATTCAGCGAACAAATCTCATCAAGACAGAGTTAGCTCAGTTTTCTCTCGGACTCGGAGCATGATGGGGGAGCCGAAATTAGATAGGTGAAGGTACCCACCTACTCATAAATGTTTTGCCGATGTTAGACTTCTCCACCCCATGCCGGTTTTGAGTGCTTTGATTTAGCGAAACCTGCCATTCAATAAGCAGTTTAGATTTAGGTACTCAAAGAACACTTGGAATTTATTGAATGGTGTGTTTTGTTGTAAAATAATTATTTTCGTCTGAACTTTATTATTTCCAATTAGGTTCTTTTGTTTCCCTATTTTGACGGCTTCCAATGCTGTAACTAGGTACATACGAAGCCATTTGCAGTGGAATAAGGGCCAACCAGCATACCTCTCCACAGACATTGTTCTGTCATGGACCTCATTAGAAAAGTAGAATGTTGTTACCCAAAGCAAATGGCAATGCTAGCACGGATGCATTTGTCCTTCATCATGAACATAAACACAGAGTAAGACAATTTTTATTGTTTTACCTTTTTGCATTTTTAAACTGGTCGTGAAGGTACCTACCTACCTATGAGATTTGTGCATGCTTTATTTTTGGTGTGAGTGCAAATGTACAATAAGCTATGCTGCATATGAATTAAACTATAAGCGAATCTCTTCCTCTGATAAGGTGTAAATTACCTACCCAATGCACACCTACTGGTTGATGTATAGGTACCTACCTACTTACAATGTGGAAACTAGGTAAAGAATCATTTGGGAGCCATCAAAAATGGATTTTGGGTCTTACCCAGTTTCAATCAATGGTTGCATGTTTGTGTGGGAAACATTTTCTGATGCAGAAAATGAATTCTAATCAACACAATTGCCCATCTGCTTTTATTTTCGTTTAAACATTTCAAAAAATTTGCAGCAGGTAGGTGATGTTGGACAAAGTCAATGGTGTCAATATAAAAGCTAGAACAGAATAAAAAGTGAATTGTGATGAAATTCTCGGTAGGTATGCAGTTGAAGGGAATACCTACATTTGGCTTCACTTTTATGGTGATATTCCAGAACCTGTTCAGTCAATAAAATTTCGTTACCGAGAGATAACAATATTTTGCAAGCATTTTTTCATTTTTAATTCAAGGATTCAGGACCAGTGTGTTTCTCATTTACAACAAGTTTTTAAATTGTGAAGCAGCAAAAGTGATGAATGAAAAGAGCAGGAAGAGAACTAGCTCACTTTCCCCAAGCAGCAGCTGGATGAAATTGAAGTGATGCGATCAACAAGGCATGGAGTGGAGATTCATGCAAAGGGAGTGAAGAGATTAACAAATCGTAGGCTACAATTTGTTAAATTCGTAGGATGGTATGCACCAGCGAAAACAGAAGCAAGGAGTTGTAACAGAAGAGAGCAAGCACGAGATGCCAAGCGAAGACGAAATAATTTATTGCACAGCTCATTTTTGCAAAAAGGCAGAAAGGCTCATAAACGCAAAGAATAATGCACAGCCATGCACTTGATGGTTGGCAACAAATTTCAGGCAAGGCAGTTAAAGGCATTTTGGACATCCGCTGTCTCTACCTGGTTCGATATGCAACTGTGCGGCTGGGTGACTGAATATGGTCTGGTTAATGACCATCCAGCCATATGATCATATTGCAAATGAACTGACAGAATACCTACAATAAACCCAGGAAAAGTAGGGTGGCAGGCATAAACACAGATCGAGAATTTGGGAAATTGCAGCGCCTTCCTGCAACTCTCCTTTCCGCACTTGGTGCTCACATCTTT
>JASGXE010007761.1:0-18511 GCA_030068105.1 Sinentomon sp. SZTP_YWyxl
AATTGGGAGAAAAAGAGACACAACAGGCCTGATTTTTGTACCCTTGTCGAGATGGTAGCCAACACGATTTAAGCATGTAGTTTTGAGTATATTTTGGCAGTCATTTTTGTGAAATGTGGCATAAAAGAAAGCTTGGAATCCATCCAAAGCCCCAAGTTTCGAACGCATAGTCATTCCACTCAAATGGCATGCCACCCAAAGTTATTCGATATGTCTCCAGATCGATCGCATTCAAGAGAGATGGAGGACCAAAAACAATAGGTTGACACTTCGCTTGATTAAAGGATAGCCCGTTTGCCCGGGACCAGTTTTCAACCTCCATCAATAGCTCATTAAAACGATTAAGAACAACTTGGAAATTTGCAGAATCAAAGTGCATATAAATCTGCAAGTTATCTGCATAAAGATGATATTTCACGATGTATAGAACACCGTATGTTGCTAATCACAGCAATAGAAGGACCTGCCCAATAGGTTTACGATTCGCCAAACATACGGACGGATGCATTTGCGATTTTGACGAAATTGTTCATTAATTCTTTTCAACAAAAACTGCCACAAACTGCGCATGGTGGCAGGACAACGAACAGAGTTCTGAGTCAAATATTGGAATAAAACGAAAAACAGGGACAGGCACACAAAAGATTGAACGGTAGGCAAACATCGAACAAGGTTTACTCTTGCAGAAGACGTGGTGCGATGCCCAGAATGACCGCGGTGTTTGATATGAGTGGGGAAGCGGCAGATAGCCCATTCCAGTCCCTGAATGGTGCCCACGGGAACTTGGATTTTGTTTATTTCGTTTTACACACGAAATGAGCTGAGCGCAGGGTTGTCCCGTGTCATGGTGCAAAGAAATGGCAGGCGCGTGGTATGGGGCATTCCTTGATGATAAAACCTTTGCATCAAGTTCTAAAGAAAACGATAAGGAATCCTAAGCAAAGAAACCTTAGGGAGGAATCATTTTTCTTCACGCCTGGGAGTTGCCCAAAATACCAGAACCGAATACATTATCTGGAGGCAGATAAAGTAATCATAACAACAATCATGTTTAATCATTAAAAAACATAAACATCAATGCTCCAACATTGGCTATCCAGTCCATGCTGAAGTATTCTCTGCTTCAATCAATACCTCAACGTAACGAGAATGTGGAAAGGTTTGGGGCAAGAATTCAGTACTGCATCTTTATCCTGTTCTATTCGTTCTCCGGCAGGTAGCACAAATCTGAACCTCTGAAGAATACTTGCCAGATAAAGGAAAAGCTGTTGCTTCGACAATGCTTCACCCACGCAGCTTCTCTTGCCTGAAACGATTCGAACGATAGACAAACGTTTGAGTATGGAGGATTTTAATTTGACGGATTTTATTTTGGTGATTTTAATTTGTCGGATTTTATTTGGGGATTTTAATTTGATGGACAAAAGATAACGCTTTTTGATGGCATTACCACTGAAAATAAAGCTGTCTCAACAGGCTCCTCATAGATACCAGCCTAAAAATATTCCGAGGTTCTCTGACCTCTGCTGTTTAGATAAAATCCCCCTACGACGATGCAATCGATACTACGACAGATCACTCCAGTTTCCTCCAAACAATTTTCACCCAAGAAATTCCTTTCTGTATTTTCTCACTTAATTCATTTTCGTCCATTCCATTTTCCACATTTCGTTTTCGCTCATTCCATTTTCGCCCAAAGGGAGAGATGAGAAAAGGCAGAGTGATATTGAAATGATTTTGCTTTAATCTCGGGCAGTAAAGAAACAGGCCTCTCTCTCTGCGAAGAAATTCGGATAAAAGGAATCTTTAATGTTTATCAGGGCCGACTCTTCGGAAATGTTTGACGTTCAGCCACGAGCGTAGATAAGGAAATTAAAGATATATGCTGTCGTTGTTAGTTTTATTTGTATAATACTCTTAATTCAGGGTAATAGAAACTTCGCAAGTTAGTTGTCTCAGCACCATCAAGCAATGTTTTCACATTTATTCTGCAATGTTTCAACAAGGACGCTCCTTTTGCCTGTTACACGTTACATTCCGATAAAAAATCCTTTGCGCGATTGATAACCCTTTTATGCAATGCAATTGCTGGTGTCTTTTGCTACACCCGGACTATGCAAGAAGGCAATGAAACCAAGTAGCGCAGGTCAGCAGAAGTGTGAGTTTTCAGTTTGGGGAGAAACATTTCCTGAGCAACACATTAGGCAATTTCAAAATCTGTTGGTTGATTAAGAGCTTTTTAGATTCCTGTGACATGGCTTCGAAACTGCTCTCATTGAATAAAGGATAGGTAATTAAGAATCTTGGGAATCCTTGAAAGTAAAGCAATAGTGATAATATCAGAAGTCTTTTTGAAACATAAAGAAGACTCCTTTCTGATCCTGGCGAATATTGGTGGCTGGGGAAAATTTCTTGAATTCCTAAGAATGCCAACATTCTACTCGCATCGAGATCACGTTTACAAACTCCGATCTCAAACTTTCAAGAAAGACATTGGCAAGTTCTCGTTCTTAGGTAGAACTATCCCGGAGTGGAACCCCCTTCCAAGCAGGATTTGTAAACAGCCTTTGAGCATACCTCTCCTACTGGGCAGGCTTCGTGATTTCTTATGATGAATGACAATGCCGGAAATTTCATCCTTCTTTGGACCTGCTCATTCCATCGGGTATCATATCTGAGCGATGTTGTTATCGGAGAGGATGGTGTGCATATAGCTTCAGTTTATTACCTTCTTGAGGCAAGTGTTGGCTCAAGAATTCAACACTGCGTGTATGTGTTCCTTGACAGACATCATTGCAAAAACGCTGTTTATTCTATCAATTTGCTTTTTTCTGATGTGTGTCTTTTGTTGCATTTTGCTGTAAATGTCAGCACTTCGCAGGTATAATATTGAGAGGAGGAAACTCCAAAAATACAGAATTTCAATTGAATTCAATTCAAATCCTTGAGAACCCCACTCGAAGTCACAATGCATTGCTCCTGATCTGATTTGCTTCCATAAGAACATCGGTCGTAATTACATTAGAAAATCGCACCGCGTGGTGATTACGTAGTTCATTCAAGGTTCGAATAAAGAAACCAACGCAATCATTGAAACAAAACATCGAGCACTCGCCTCAAACTCCGACTCATCAGGTCCTTTGGATCACGGGTAGGGCACCTCAACCACTCGGCCACCGTGACAAGCAACGCCATGATGTAATATGAAGTGGGAAAGTAACTTGGCTTTTTTAAAAATCCTCGAATTACATTGATATTGCTTGTTAATGCCCTAAGGAGAGATATGACTTCTTTCTACCATCTGTTCCTTCAAAGCAGCCACCTTTCTGGGTTTTCCGCCGAGGGCAGTATGAATTTACATTGATCGTCGAAAGCATCTTGAAATAAGTATGCCTCCAATCAATGAGGTGAGGCTTTCATCAAGCCGGGGACGGTTGGTTAACCGAGCGAGTGATACATTAATTTGGATTCACATAATTTCGGCGTTATTTCAGGGTATTTTATTGCGTCGAATATTTGGTGTCATCTTGCCTTCTAACCGTATGGATCAGGACCTGGCAAACGAAAAGGCGTGTTTGGAAATAACTCCAAATGCGCAAATTAAGCAACGAAGCCGTAAGAGGGTATTTGTTTGCCAAAAGACCAAAGCGGTTTTGACCATGTCTTCAGTGTTTGCCAATATGATGTGACTTCATACGGATGTTGGTTCGGCACGAACCTTGTTGCACGCTTTGGGTTCGCAAGGAATAGGTAAATGCCGTATATTCGTTGCCCAAATCCGCTCTGCATTGAACGGAATTGGTCCTGAATCCCTTTCGACTTGAAGGCATTTTAACCTCATGCATAGTGCACCAAAGCCACACCTTTCAGGAAACTCAGTAACACATCTCTCATTCTCAGCATTCACCATTCATATATAGCAGCATTCTTCATTCATTCAGTTTCATTTTTTCTGTAACACATCTCTCATTCCCAGCATTCGTCATCCATTCAGCATTCCCCATTCATTCAGATTCATTTTTTCTATCTCACCAGCATTCAATAAACGTCATACGTATCTGCGGGAAAGGACTACTCCTTCTAGGTCATTTCCCCGCATGCGTCGATAATGAGACATAGGCCCACACTAACACTAACCTACTGAAAATGGCATGAATCCTTTCTTTGGTACAACATAGTGGCCGTTTTCATCCAAGAAGTGAGAAGGATCAAATTTCTCCGGTGTTTTCCAATATGCTGGATTATAGTGAACTGACTTAATGTTTGCGACAATGTTGGCACCCTAAAAGGAATAAAAAAATAAACCATTTGTGAGAAGAAGGCCCGTTTATTTTGGTTTTGATCGATTTAAACAAAACTAATCCCGCGGTGTTTCCACTTGCAGTTGCCAATTTTATGCAGCGACAATCGTCCTTGGGCTGTGATATTACGTCAGCTCTTTCATACATAAAAACAAGCAAATCTCAAATGTTGCCGACAAGATATTTATGGCACAGTTGGCTCACAATTGCTTAAAGTGAGGCATTATAACCCTGAAAGTCCCCATGGGAAAATCAGGGTTTTAATGATCAATTAATATGACCTGACAAAAATAACCCTACTCATCAGATAACCTGAGAATACTTTGAGAGAACCAAAGTGACTTCATACTTCCATCGGCGGAAAAACTATAAATCTGGGTTCTTTTGAGAAACCGATGGCGAGAAGTCGCATAGCTCTTTTTGGGGTATTATCAAGCAATACCAATGTGATTTGGGGATTTCAAAAAGTGGAAAGCTACCACCAAGTCATCTCATATCATATTTGTCTGTCATCATGGCCGAGTGGTTAAGGTGCCGGATGCCTAATCCAAAGGTCCTGATGAGTCAGAGTTAGTGTCCCGCGTTTGACGATCATATTTCAATATTTGCACTGTGGGGCTTTGTAGGAACCTTCAGTTTATTTACTCCTGCACCCTTGGAATCAATTCTACATATTGTGTCATTAGTTATATGCCGAAAGAACTTCAATGAATTCATTTTCTCGTTTGCATTGCTTTCAAGATCAGTTCTTAACCCCTTTTCATGCACCCTTGGAAAATTTCTTCCAGATATTATGTCAGCCGGAAAAGTGATCAAGCTGGAAAGTACAACTTTCAGCGAACAGCACACTATCAGACGAACCTTTGGAACTTCAAAGCCTCCAATGTCGACGTCTTCGAGTGTGATGTGTTCAAGTGTTAATGGAGATATGGTGACGAATCTTTGGACTTCAGAAATTACAGCGCAGAGGTACTGCAACCTGTATAGCAGAAAAGCCGGCAATCTTTACTTAAAAAGCAATCATTCAAAGCAAAATTTTGAAACAAGCCTTCATTAATAGCAAACGAGGAGTTTGTCTGTTTCAGTAATAGCCCCTAAATCTTGTTGCGCAGAGACATGGTAAGAGTCCAGCGTTGTGCGTAAAGATTCCTAATTATTTCATATCAAAGTACAGACAGTGTTGCCATGCCTTACACCATATAGAATTTGTTTATGAACTTGTTGGTGAATGTTCTTTGCTGCCGTCTTATCATGAGAAAGTACACTTACTATTGATTTATCCATGTTGACGCAGTCACGAGGTGGAACTTCCTTCGACTTCGGAAGTTTCACCTCGTGACTGCCTCAACATGGATAAATCAATAGTAAGTGTACTTTCTCAAGAATTTGTTTATATCACACCAACAAATTTCTTTCTTTTGTTTTACTTAACATGTGTTTTTTTTTTAATTCTCATTCTGAAATTGTTTGTTCATTGGTTTTTTTAACTGTTTGACTATGCAGTGCGTAAATTTGCTTGTTCTGTTGAATTGTTTCCTGACGCAGCGCCAAAAACTTGTAGCTGCTTTTGCTCGAATAATAATAATAATTTCCACTGGACGTGAGCTTCTTGTGAAATTGCATATCCGGAAGTTACTGGTCGAATACATATATTTAGGGGGGAATATTAAGACCAAAGCGGCAGAGATCTCAGAAGTTTGATATGAAAAGAGTCTCACTGCTTTATGTTGGAATGCAATTACTGAAATATTAGCAGGACGCTAAGGGCGCTGAAGCCGAAATCAATAAAAATCTTACTGATTTCTATGGGCGATCGTAGGTTCTGTGTCTGCGCCGATGACGTCATCCAGTTCCTTTTGCACCAACTCTTGAACATTCTGATTTTCCGCTAGGCATACAAAAGCCCATTTAAGAGTGGCTGCAACACTTTCGTATGCGGCGATAAAGAGCTCAAGTAATAGCAGCGCAAGGTTCTTGTCTGAAATAAAAAAACAAAAGTTTAAATGCGTAGTGATCAGTGTATTAGCATGCTTCCGAAATGACAGACCTGATTTCATTCTAATGTCGGTCAATATTGGACAGGCCTCCATAAAGCTGGGTCCAAACTATTCCGAAGCTGGCACGATTTTTCATGCGATTTTCTTCGCACGACAACTGGCTTCGCCTTTGTGTATTTACAATGTCACAATAATCAATGCGGGTACCTAATCTTGTCGGATCTTGCGGGTAAAATTGCCAATAACATTCTTGCTCAAAAATGTTCACCCTTCTCGTTTATAACTGACATGTTTGATGCTGTGTGTGTTTTTAGTGTAACCAAATTTTGCTTAATGCTCCATTTTCTGTGTGTTAGTTATTTGCGCGAAGCCTTTCATATTTTTACTGACATAGAATGTGTATCATATTATTATTATTATATATTATTTATTATTTATCTTTAAAAACTACCACAAATGAATTGGTGGCAGTGACGGGCACAGCCCCTAGTCAAACATTTAAACAGATCAGGACATTTTCAAAAACACAGAGAAACGCAAAAACACACTAGAACACAAAAAAAACACCAGAATCAGCGATGACTGGCGCGGGAGGTAAATGCGAGAGCAGCACTAATAATTTCAGAATTTGGCGGCATTCCAGTCGCGGAAAAAAGGAATTGGCAAACACATTTCTGCGACATATGGGAATAGTGAAGCTCAAACCACTGTCTGTACGCCGCTGGAAGGTTTTTAGAGAATAGCTAACCTGTATGTGGGCAGGTATCTTGTGAGTGAAGAGATCGTAAAAAAGGTCAAGTCGCCTTAAATGTCTTCTGCTCTCAAGAGTTGGGAGAGATATTTCATTCAGCATAGATGTGACACTCTCTGTTCGGCCAAAACGGCTTGTAATCACACGCGCTGCTCTCCTCTGCACACTTTCCAGCAGCTGAGAATCTTTCTTATTTGCAGGATCACAAACAGCAGAGGCGCATTCCAAAATGGGCCTTACAAGTGTGGAGTAAGTAAGCTTTTTTGTGTGGTTGGGGCATTTCGCAAAGTGCGAGTAATGAAGCCTAGAGTAGATGTGGCCTTCTTCACTACGAGGTTGATGTGCATACTCCAGCTTAAATTGCTGGTGAATGTGACTCCGAGATATCTGTGATTGTTAACAATTTCTAGCGGAACTGAGCCTATGGAATAGGGGCAACTGAATGATGAAGGACGCGGGCGGGTTGAAAAACACATCACCTTAGATTTCTGCGAATTGACTCGCATTCCCCACCTCTCGCACCAGTCACATACAGAAGAAAGATCCGCTGCTAGAGTGGTTGCAGTCATCTGGAGACATATTGTCTTGACGCCTGCAGCTTTGGCGGAAAGGAGTCCGCCGATGCCGGAGACATGATCGCCTGCTGCTTGGCCCTCCCAGGATGTAAGATGTGGTTTCATGTAACCTGCCTCGACATTCCCACATCGGTTTTCATCCCATTCTGGATATGCCCGACTTGCATCGAGAGGATGCAGGAATCAGTCTCCGTCACTCCACGCCTTGTCGCGTCTCTTGATGCCCGTCTAAATTCATTCACCAATGATGTCTCTGAAATTCAGAAACAGCTACTCACCACTCCGAAGCCGGGAACGAGTGAACTGTCGAAGAAAGTCCGGGTCATTGACCGGGATATCAAAGCGATGAAACCAGTCCTCCAAAATCTGGTTTCTAAATCTCCGACATTCACAGTCCCACAAGTTTCATGCCAATCACCAGTCGCGGTGAGACCAGTCCCACGTGCCAGTGGTTTCATTGTGAACAATAACAATTCCTCGGATGTACCATTGCAATCCGTCTCCAGCCTTCCACCCATGCAGACCATTAACCATCAAACTTCGTTTTTGGACACCGCTTCAACGGCATCAACATCATCGTCTGCACCAGATACATATTCTCAGGCTGTGCAGCAACACTTAGTTTTCCCACCAGAAACACTTGCACCAGCTCCTGCCCGTTCCGGTGCAGATGACCATTCCCGTTCCAGGTCCCCTCCAAAAATCCAGAACCGTCTTTATCCTCGCTCCCTTCCCAAACCCCTTCACCTGTCCTATCGGCAGCTTCTAACTTTGCTCGATCTGCTGATGTGGCGAATCCTCTTCACCAGTGTCTGCTGCAAACGCCTTTCTTCAAACCCTGAACAAGGATGGTGGAATGCATCGCTCCACCGCCTCAGTCGCCGATCATAGCTGCGAGCGAGCTTTTGAGCAATATGGTTCCAGTGCAAGCCCTCGAGCCCGAAACCGGAGCGATGGCAGCTGCCGTCCTTTCCGAGTTCCTGGTCTGCAGCGCAATTCGACTGCAACCAACTACCCCCAAAATCGGATTGATGTGAATCGCCTTCCCGTTACTAGTGGTTCCCCAGTGTCTCGCCGTCAACGGCTTTTCGATCGTGCCTTGTTCAGTGGCTCGGCCAATGCCAGCACCATCATAGTGGGTGATTCCCTCGTTAAATATGTGTTTAACGATCTGAAGATCGATTCCTGCGCCCTGGTTTGCGTGCCAGGTGCGACATTGATGGAACTTGGAAAGTTCCTCCTAGATTCCAAGGTTCTCCATCCAGGTGTGCGAGCAGTGATCTTCAATGGTGGAACCAACAACCTTGGGAGGCGTCAAAGCCTCCGCCAAGTGATGCGGGAGTTCAGTTTTCTTGTTGAGACCATACGCTGTCTCAGCCCAAGTGCCGCAATGGCCTACGCCGCTATTCCACTGCGTTCTGACTTCCCAGAGAGTGACGTGTTCCAGCTTAATTCGGAAATCCTCAATTACTGTCAAAGCCACCGTATCAAATTTGGAGACATGAACTACACCATGCGCCCAAACTTCCTCAGCAGAGATGGAGTTCATCTGTCAAAGTTGGGAACGATGTCGTTGTCTTCACTGCTCAATGACTTATTTTGTTTGCTCAGGTTCGGTTACACTGAATCTAATTTCATTCGTCCGTTGCTTAACTTGCCTTTTTTAGTCTAAGGATCCCTCCCTCACCCGTTTTCCCAAACCCATTCAACCATCTCGCATTTCACCATATGCAATCACAGCAAGTTATTCCAAAGTAGGAGATCTTAACTTTTCTGCACCCAATAACCGCCATCACCTGGTGGTCAGGGGAACTTGCTTGCCTTCTGATATTATGCCCTCCTGCCCTTCAGTGCCAAGTGGCAGCTTGGCTGCATTGCGTCCGCAGTTTCCGCCAAACCAATCCGACTGCCTTTCCCCGCTTGCAAATAACAGAACAATTTGACGGGAATTGCAAAATTTTAATGTGCAATCTTCGCAGCCTGAAAAATAAGGTTTTAAAGTTTGAGTCCCTGATTGAATTACACAAGCCAACCCTAATAGTCGGTACAGAATCCTGGCTCTCCCCTGAATTAAATGATAATGAACTTTTCCCATCGTATTATGAGGTCTTCAGACGGGATCGTCTGGGAAAGCGTGGTGGTGGCATTTTCCTCTGTGTCGAAAAGAATTTTTGTAGCAGCTTAGTTTACTCTGATCCAACCTTTGAGTTTATTTTATGTAAAGTGAGTGTTCCTAAACCTCATGTCACTTCCTTTTTTGTCCTCGTTCTCTACAGGCCACCTGGCACTGATTCAAACTTTTTTGATGCCATATCCAAATGTTTGACTGATTTTAATCTGTTAAAAAAAAGTGGGTTGCCGTTGCTCGTACTTGGCGATTTGAATCTTCCTGATGTGCTTTGGAAGTCTAACACAATTGCTGTAAATCCGTCTTATGGAGTGGTCTTGAATACAAAGGCCTTGTCCCTTGCCGAAGAATTTGGCCTCGATCAATTCACTCCCACTGCAACCCGCAGTAATCACATTTTGGATGTTACCCTAGCCCGCCCAGGGATTTCATTGATAAATGCTCAGTGGAGGAGGGATTTCTGACCATGGTGTTGTTCTAATAGATTTGGCATTGAAGAAACCTCCTACTATTATTGGTCGACGCAAAATCTTCCTATTCAAAAATGCTAATCTTGAGGGGATGTCTGCTTACCTGCAGCATCAATTTAGTCTCTTCGAAGTGGTATCAAAAGTAACCCCCGACATAAATAAATTGTGGAATCTCTTCACAAAAATGACCCTGAAGGCAATGGATATGTTTGTGCCAACCAAATCTGTGAGGGTATCAAATTCCACAAAATGTCCCTGGCGAACTAAGGATATGATATCACACAAAAGGAGGCTGCGTGCTTTATTCTCCAAACGCAAGGTGTCTAGTCGTCATTTGGCAGCCTACAAATCTGCCCTTGCTTCGTACAATGAAGTCAAGAACGGGGCTTTGGAGCAGTATCTCCTTTCTCTGCAGCACAATGTTTCTGCTCCCAAAAACTTTTGGCGTTATAGCAAATCACGTCGGGGAGCTTCAAAGTCTGTTCCCGCTCTTAAATCGCACACTGATGGCCAAATGATTGTAGATCCATTAGGCAAAGCAGAAGTTCTCAACCGAGCTTTTGCGGGTGTATTTGTTGCTGACGGGGTTGCACAAATTCCGTCAGGGCCCATTTTCTCCAGTGGAATAACGCCGCAAATTAGTGAAGCTATGATCATTGATCGCATAAAGACAATGAAAAGTAATATTTCCGAGGGCTCTAGCGTAGTTAGTGTTAACCTCTTAAAACTACTTCCTTGTGTTTTTGCAAAATTTTTGTTTGTTATTTTCTGTCTCAGCTTGAAGGTTGGTGATATTCCGCTTGCGTGGAAGAGGTCAACGATCGTACCAATCTTTAAAAAGGGTGATAAATCTGACCCTTTGAATTATCGCCCCATTAGCCTCCTTGATACATGCTCAAAATTGCTCGAATTTTTCTTAGCAGCTCACATTCGAAACTTTGTTGACTCCAATTTTCTTTAACGGGGCCCAGCATGGTTTCCGTCCTGGTTATTCTTGCGAAACCCAACTGGCCTCCTTCAGCCAAGAGTTATCAATGGCCCTGGACCGTGGCAAAAGGGTTGATGCTGTTATGATAGATTTTTCCAAAGCATTTGACGTGGTGAGCCACCCCATTCTCATGAGGAAGTTAGCTTACATGGGCCTTGATGGCGTGTCCCTCCGCTGGTTACAGGGATATTTAACTGGGCGAACCCAGGTTGTTAAGGTTGATGACGTCCTCTCTGATCACCTACCCGTAACATCTGGAGTGCCCCAAGGAAGTATTCTGGGACCCTTACTGTTCTTGATCTTCATAAATGACATAGCTGGCACTGTTAAGTCCAAAATAAGGTTGTTTGCTGACGACTGTCTTATTTACTCAGAAATTGCCAGCTCTTTGGACTCTGACAGACTGCAAGCTGATTTGTCAGCAATTGAAGACTGGTGCGAGACCTCTTCCATGAAGCTGAACCCGACCAAATGTTCGCTTATACAGTTTTGCTGTAGTTCGATTAAAGTTAATCCTTCTGTGTATGTTCTGTGTGACCAACCATTATCCCCGCAACCCTTTTCAACATACCTGGGAGTTATTTTTGATCGCAAACGCGATTGGTCTAGGCAAATTGCAGCTGTATCCAAAAAAGCAAATAGTGCTCTGTATTTCATTAAAAGGAACTTTAGGAAGTGCCCCGCTAAAATACGTGGAATTGCCTATCTTGCCTTAGTTAGGCCTATTTTGGAGTATGGATCGACATCCTGGGGACCCCATTTAGTTTGCAAATCTGCGTCGTTTGAACGCATCCAGCGCCGTGCCGCTCGCTTTGCTGTTGGAGACTATCGAAGTAAAGCAGCGTGTCCGCAATGATTTCTCAGCTTGGTTGGCCGACATTGACTGCCAGGAGAAAATGTCACCGGCTCTTGTGCCTGTTTCGAGTGCTTTGCGCGACTGGAGGGTGGGGGGAACTGCTTGAGTTTATTCACCCTCCCTCATTCTATGGCAGGCATGATCACCCTTTCAAGATAAGGCCTCTCTCCTTCAAAAAAGATGTTGGGAAATTTTCCTTCCTTTCGCGTGCAATCGCTGACTGGAATGTACTGCCTGCAACAGTGTTCTCCCAGCCATTGAGCATACCAATTCTTAGGAGGAGATTTTCCTGCCTGCCCAGCTCAGAGAGTTCTGAACATGGGTGAGCTGAACGGCATCTTCCACTCATTTGCTCCTTAAGTCCATCTCCTCCATTGACTGATAATAATTTAAGTCGTTTTGATCAATTACCTAACTTTTCAATTTCCTTACCGTTTTCTCCCAGCTTCAGTTCTTTCTCCTTCCTTGTGAGTGTATGTGAAAATTTGTTGTATCTATCCTATGTGTATGATAATGGGGAAACCCACAAATACAATTCAAATTCAATTCAATGGGGCATAATTACGATATCCCGCAAATAGACGAATTCGGATCTTATCTGCCAATATCATTATGTAAATAGAAAAAAGGGTCCTTGACGCTGCCCTCGTGGAACCCAGATGTGACGGGGTCACTGCGGGAAGGAATCTTCCACTAAACACCTGCGATCTGTTGGTAAGAAATGAGTCGCAATTGCAATAATTTTCTAGGGAAATTTCAAGTGAATAAGTTTATGAATCAGCTTATGGGTTTGGAACTAAATCGAATGCCTTGGCTAGATCCAAAAAATAGCATGCACTGGCACATGGCATCCAAGGATTTGGCGAGACCATCAGTGAATAGCATAGTTGGGCCTCGCATGACAGGCCATTGCGAAAGCCAAATTGATGGAGTGGAAAAATTTCAACTTCTCCAGATGCAAACGGATGTGGGAGCAAAAACCTTTTCAAATATTTTCGACAAATGCAAGTTAAAAAAATTGGACGATAGCTTTCTACTAGATTGGGACACACCCTTTTTTGGGGATTGGCTTAAAATAGCCTGACTCCAATCACGGGAACTGTGCTTTGATCGTAATTGATTGAAAGTGAAAAGCAAACACAGCCGATAGAGAAGGAGCAAGGTTCTTAATGAGAGCTCCAGGCCATCAGGCCCAGCAGGTTTCTTAGTTTTGATATCAGACATAAATTTGTAGACTCCGCGCACATTAAAGAAAAGGTTAGCCAACTATTCTCTATCAGAAGGATCAAAATGGACTGCACCTTCACCAGCAGCGGTTGAATCAACAAAAACAGGAACATTGGAAACAACAGGTGGATGAAAAACGTCTGCGAAATAACTTTTCAAAACTTCTGCCTTTTCTCTGGGGATAACACACATTTCACCAGAGGGCCCTTTAATCGGGGGTAAAGAATCCTTCCTCTTGAGGGAACTCAAAAATTTCCAGAAGGCTCTTGAGTTGTCACTAGAAACGGCACGTGCGATATATTGGTTGAAAAGCTTGTTGCTCAGATTGCTATGCACTCATCGCGGATTTTTTCATTCGCAACTCGATATCTTGGCAATCGACTACGTTTCAGTTTAGCATGAACTTTTCTCTTTTTCGCAAAAAGGCGTCTCAATTTGTCATTTACCCAAGGAAATGTAGATGAATATTTCTTCGAAGTTTTGGGAAGCATGCATCTCCAAAATCGCAGCCAGAGTGTTCTTAATTGTGGACCATACCTCATTCACTTGCTTCCACGCATGCTTTGAGCAGTGAATAATGGATTTCCGAGAATATGACAAATTATGGATAAAAAAATGCAATAACAAAAGCTCTTCATTACGAAAGGCCCCCATGTATTCGTAGTATGAAATTAGCATGTCATGCTAATTCGACAAGTTCATGCCAATTTGACGGCATATGTCGGCCACTAACTGGATTTGTCATCAAACCATGGTTGCACTTGTGTCGTTGCCGGAGAATGTTGTCAGATGTTGACCTCGGCGCAAACAATAAAATTAAAAAGCAAAAAATTGAGGCATGCCCCAAATCATGCTGATTTGTCGGAAAACTGCCCACTCACCAACAAATGTCATGATGTGAATAATTAATCATGCCATGATTTGCCATGCGAATTTTCAGACTTCGCCAGGACGCCATCATGCTAATATTTGAACAAGCTGATTTGACAGAAAGTGGACTCATGCTTATATTTGAACAAGCTGATTTGACGGAAAGTGGCCTCATGCTTATATTTGAACAAGCTGATTTGACGGAAAGTGGCCTCATGCTTATATTTGAACAAGCTGATTTGACAGAAAGTGGCCTCATGCTTATATTTGAACAAGCTGATTTGACAGAAAGTGGCCTCGTGCTTATATTTGAACAAGCTGATTTGACGGAAAGTGGCCTCATGCTTATATTTGAACAAGCTGATTTGACAGAAAGTGGCCTCATGCTTATATTTGAACAAGCTGATTTGACAGAAAGTGGCCTCATGCTTATATTTGAACAAGCTGATTTGACGGAAAGTGGCCTCATGCTTATATTTGAACAAGCTGATTTGACAGAAAGTGGCCTACATCAAAAATTAGCACGACAAGAAAATTTGTCATGATTTTTTTTTTGCTTTGGATCTTGTTGTTCACACAATATCTTTAATGAAAATCAAAAATATTCTTCACTGTGGCACCAATGAAACGGAATAAGACATTTTATCAAAAACTTTACAGCTAGATTTCGCTGAGATATGCAACCTTTCAGCCACCGAAGAGAAAAGTTATCGAGTAGCAGTGCCTAAACAGTCCAGTAATGTAGAATACTTAACCTGTGAAAGACGAGACGCCTTTTCCCTTTTTCTTTTCTATTTCATCAATATAAAAGTCCAATAAAACACTCTTTGGATTATTGTTGCCACCATTCCTGGCATAACCATCTCGACGCTTTTCGACGACATTCTGAAAAAATAAAAATGTTTGAATTTTGATCATTCTGCCAAGTGGGCCTTTTGAGAGAATGGTTCTATTCGTGAGAAAGGATGCATATAATTAGTATGTTTTTCCCCAATCCACTTCCGCGGACAGGAGCATCGCAACAGCCAATTACGTCGTCTGAAATTATGACGTCATCAATTTCGGGATTTTTGCCTCGCCATCACTTTTTGCCATTTGGCATGTTTGCCACCGCTTTGCAACTCTTTATTAGGTCGCAATATGGTTACGTTAGGTCAGGTTGTGTCAGGTAAGGTTCGATTTTGTTTGGTTTCGAAAATTAAATGTGAAATTGGCTGGAATTCCCAACGATCAATCAGAGCCGCGTTTGCGGAAATGGATTGGAAAAAAAAATTGCAGATATTACTCAGCGAAAATGAAACTTGATTCAGGCGAGGAAGAGGCCCTTTCCTTACACATCTTGAAGGTTGCTTTATTTTAAATGGAAATTTTTGAGGAATGTCCAAAGTGTCTCCGAGCCACCATAGGACCATTTAACAACACATTGACACCGGCTCCATTTGCAAATGCGGCCATGTGTTTCGTATAGTACAAACCTTGCAATATGACAACAGCTGGCTGGAAATATCTTCGAACATTATCAAATGCTTTTGGAACACCAATTTTAGGACTTCCAGTACACTTTTCGGCAAAGAGGTAATCAGGAACGATATATTCACCATTTTTATCAACAGAGATGCGTTTGAAATCCTTTTCGCAATTGCACCGTCCTCCCAATCAAAGGTCTCATCTGAAACGGAAACGAAAGTATGGAGCTTATCAGATGTCCTCGAACATAAAGTCACACAGGGTCGAAAAGAAGCACAGAGTCGCTGCTTTGCCGTGATTTCACGCAATACATGTTGTTCTCATGCATACTCGTAATTGTTTTTCCAATCCACTTCCGCGGACAGCAGCATCGCAACAGCCAATCACGTCGTTTCAATTTGTGACGTCATCAATTTTCGCATTTTTGCCTTGCCACCGCTTTTTGCCATTTGGCGTGTTTGCCACCGCTTCGCAACTCTTTCTGGGGTCGCAATAGGGTTAGGTTTGGTCAGGTCAGGTTAGGTTAGGTCAGGTTAGGTTTGGTTAAGTTAGATTTTGAAAATTGGATGTTGAAATTGGCTGGAATTCCCAACAGCCAATCAGAGACGCGCATGCGGAAGTGGATTGGGAAAAAAATATGCTCTTCTCATACAGGCAGTAAAAATAAAAGCGCCAGATTGTGTAAGAATGCATACACGACAAAACGCATACACGTAGGCCTAACACATTACGTGTCTACGTAAAGTTTTGTCAGAAATATTCGTAAACTAAAAAACAGTGACCTTACCTGTTATTAATCCCCAAAAAGAGTTCAGGAACAGAACATCCAAAGATTTTGACACTTCAAATGGTGTACGTGCCTTCGAACAACTTTCCAGTCCTTCAATGAGCACCTTCACTTGTTCCATCACAATTTTGTCGAATGATGTGGTGCCAATTCCAAAATCATGTATCTTTCTGAGGAAGAACCGTCTCTGTTCTTGCCACTTCACACCCTCCGCTTTAGCAATTCCTTCGGGGAAAAATTTTGGGGAAGAACAAAATGCGATATTGTGATTTCGCAGCAAGTATTTTGCAATTTTGCAGGGCGCTTGACTGCCTTGCTACTCAGATTGATAGCACAATATCCGGAGCGAAACAAATTAAAAAAACAGCGTATGTGGTTCTCCAAAATCCGATTAGTCTTGTTTTTCCATGTTCGAAAATCGCGTCCCGGATTGAACCACCAAAGTTGGCAACGATCTTTTCGAAATCCTAAATTCTGATTTCAATGCGAAAATTACGAAATATGCTATTTCTTCGACACTTGCACAAATAATGCCGATATGTGCAAACGGTGACATATCTGCGACACTTGCACAAAATATGCTGAAATACGCAAACGGTGGCATGTCTGCTAAAGCACATCAGGGCAGGCAGAGTAGACAGTTCTCCTCCACAGGCCTTAAGCATAATATTCGTATATTGATAGCCAAAAAGCCATGTCAATCGGACCGAAATGATATGAATTGGAAGATGTGGGGCGTAGCTTTTAGCTGTACTCGTATACAATCACAGAAGCACATTGAAATGCATGTGCAAATAATGCGTTTCTTATGGTTATAGCTCTGGATGTCAACACTGGGAATGTTATCACCGTCTGAATAGCGCCAACAAAGTACTGCTTTTAGTAAAGATTATCGAGGCAATGGGGTTAACAGTATTTCGCAGAGATAAAAATTTAAGCGGCGGCATAATAGGCTAATATTGCTCCGTTTTTACACTACATGTCTCCGATGTGAAATTACAAATCCTTTTCCTGCACGCGAAATATATTTTTGCAGATTTTAACGAAATTCGCTTCGCCGTAATGTAGCATTTTATCCCATGTGCTGCATGATGCTCATTTTCATTTGGATAAGTTTTTTCAAATCGACAAGTTTTTTTAATTAGAAAAGTTTTTTTTCACAGATTCAGATAATTAAAGCGATCATCAAATTCTGAGCAATATTCAACCCTGGGCCCCAATAGGCACCGACAGTAACATTGCACAATTCGTCTTTGTAATAATTTTACGGCGGTTTTGATGCACCCAGCGTGTATAATAGAACTTCGTCCTGTACCTTGCATCATTGTCTTAACCTTTTAGTCGTCGCTAGTTTATTCTAACCGAGACCGTCTATGATGCCATATAGCATCACCAATTTGCAAGCTTCACTTCTGCAGCCATTCATTAAATTTTTGGAGTGTTTGGGACAACTCCTTTGGAGGCATCTTGACTTCCGATGACACGTTTAATGCAAAGACCTGTACAAAGTCTTCATTCCACGAATCGAAGTTGTACAACAGAAATCGTAAAAAATTATGAGAGGCGGTCTCCTTTTCGGCATTTCAAAGCGAAGCCGACCTGTCAATCAAGGCGCGCATCGCCGTCTATCCATCTTTACACTTCGGCTAACAATTTCCCAGAAATCCGATTGAAAATGTGGGCAGATGTGGTCTGGCGGCGCCGACAAAGATTGAAAAAAGAGTTTTCGAAAAAAACGCACATTTATCTATTGCTATTATTATTGTTTCTTTTGTCGGCATGCCCTCTGTTTTTGACTTTGAACTTTTCCCGCCATTTTGTCATGGTCCCTGTATCTCGGGTAGGTTTTGCTAAAATGCCATTTTTGAGAAACCAGCTGGAAATATCGAAAAAATAGGCCGGATTCAACCCTTTTCGATATCTCCAGCTGCCCGGCAGGGCTTGGAGTGACATGCCCCCAGGCGAAATTTGGCCTAGGACACTTTTTTCCCGCGCAAATATCGATCCTTTATGATGCCAAATGGCATCATAGACAGAACCAACCATTTCGGAGCAGCAGGTGAGCAAAAAACCACAAAATTCACACCAATAACC
>JASGXE010007762.1:0-24354 GCA_030068105.1 Sinentomon sp. SZTP_YWyxl
GACATAAACGGGGCATATGATAGAGTGAGGTGGCATGACATTTGGACAAGGTTGAAATCGGTGGGGGTGTGTGACATGTTTATCGAACTGGTTCAGGCTTTGTATTGTAAAGTGGCAGTGTGCAGGGTTGCAAAAAGTCGGGAGCATGGGAGCATTGCTCCCGGGACCGTTGTGCGCCGACCGGGATCGAAATTGGGCAGAAGAGCAAAAAAAAAGCTCTCCAAATTTTTCGCCCGGCACCGAAACGGGCCGACGAGCAAAAAAAAAAAGCTCATCGCCCCAAAATGTGACCAGGCTCCAAAATCCGTGCTCCAGGGCTCCAAGCGACTTTTTGCAGCCCTGGCAGTGTGTATGACTTCCATTGGGGGGAGATGTTGCTCAATGGGGTGCAGTGTGAATCAGGCCTTCGTCAGGGATGCCCAATGTCACCATTGCTTTTTATTTTGGTACTGGGGGAGTTGGAAGAGAGTATCGACAACCTCGGAGGGCAGTTTGGCTTCAAGTTGTGGGATTGGTCTGGTGGGGGGCATGGTCAGTCCTTCACGCTACCGGGGTTATTCCGGACAGATGATATTGTGTGGCTGGGTGAGAGTGAGTCGGATTTGAGGATACTGATGAGTGAGACAGCCAGATTTGGGGCAGAAAAGGGGTGGTTGTTTAGTGAAGAAAAGACTAAGGTTGTGAATTTCTCGGGAAACTGGAAGGGAGAGAGAGGCTTTGTTGTTGGGGATTGGGAGATTGAGAGGGTGGGATGCTATAAATACCTGGGCGTGGAGCTGTCAGACACAGAGGATTATCTTGCAACATTCAAGCAAGGGCTTAGGGCAAAGGCAAGGAGGTTAGGTGGAATGACGAAAAGTATGGGTAAGTGGGCATTGTGTCGTCCAGAAATGATGAGATGGATGTGGAAAGGTGCTGTGGTGCCAGCTCTGACATATGGTCAGGAGGTATTATGTTTGGGAGCGGGGGTTGAAGGCCTTTTGAACAGTGTTCAGAGAGATGTTGGTTTGAGGGCCATGGGGGGAAATAGGCTGGTAGCTCAAGCTGGGTTGGATGGGGAGTGGGCATGTGCAAGTTTTGAGGTGAGAGAAGCTAGAGCTAAGATTGGATACTTGGCAAGGCTGCAATACATGGATCGGGACCGGTTTGCGAAGAAGGTTTTCATGTATGTGCAGGCAATGAGTAGTGGAACATCATGGCAAAAACGGATTCGTCAAATGGAAAGGTAGAAGGGTACATTAGGGTGGGGCAGGTACATGGATCTGGAATCCGAGAAAGATTGTACGCAGAGAGAGGAGAGAGATTGAACAGGAGCAGTGGCATCGGTGGAGAAGGGAAGTGTCACAAAAAAGCTCACTGACTGGGTATTCTGCAAAGGATCAAATGCATTGGGATGGAATATATGATGGTTCTTTAGGCAGCGACTTGTTGTTTCGGGCCAGGGTGGGTGCTCTAAAAACTGCGAGACGGTTGCGTTGGGTGGATGGGAAGGAGGAATGCAGGCTCTGTGGGGCAGAGTCGGAAGACTTGTGCCACATATTCCTGTGGTGCAAGTCAATGATTGAAGAGAGACGTTTTTCTGGGTGGATGGATGTGGACAGGGGCGTTCACAAAGAGCAGGAATGGGCACTTGTTCGTGAGCGACTGGGAATAGGGAGGGAGAAGGAATCAGACCAGTGGGTGGAACATGCGAAGCAATATCTTGTGAAGTGGAAGGGAAAGGTTTCTGCTGCCTAGGAGTGAGGGTAGTTGGAGATTTTTTTGTTTTTCTTTATCTATTTTTTCGGATCCGATCTGGTGCATTGCCACGGGGTTGATATACAAGAGGTTTGGGAAAGGGCCGGGGACCCACGCCCAGACCTAAGCCGGGAACCTGCCCGGAGACGGCGGCCCATGTTGGCGGCCCCCCACTGCGTGGTCAGTGCAAAACCGTTTTCACGCAGCTGGGAAGAGGGAGTGTGCGTACTGCTGGCGAACGCCGCTGGTGCTTCCGTGACTCCCTGCGCTAGTTAACCGAGCTTATGCCGGACAGCGCTCACGCCGCGTGACTGACACAAGGCGAACCATTCCCCCGTTGTTGTGCACTGGAAAGGGGAAGTTCTCATCTCTATTTCATTTAATTCACTTTCTTGCATCTCTTATTTCTTTCTTGTATTTCTTTATGTCATCTTTGTTTCTTTTCTTTTTATTCTTGTTAAAAGCTGCCTCTTTTGAGGTTGCTTTGCTTCCTTCCTTCATCCTTTTTTCTCTTTCTTTTTTCTCCTGTTTTAGATAATAAACGGATGTCAAGGTGAGCAGTTGGATGAACTGTGGTAAGGGATGTCTGATGAACTCAGGAGATGACACGGAATGAAGGACGAAGGAGGTGTAAATTAATGACGAATGTGAAGGTGAACAGTTGGACAAACAACTGTGGTGAGGGATGTCTGACGAGCTCGGGTGATGACACTGAATGGATGACGAAGGAGGTGTAATGACGATGCCTAGCCCGGGAGATTATTATTGACAATTAATTTGCCAAGACACAGTCCGGCGCAAATTAACAAGGACAAATACATTCCTCGAAATACGGCTCTACAGCCTCGTCGTACAAAAAAAAGTCACAATGAAATTAAACCAAATTTGGAATCAATGCTCCTGCAACAATGAGACATCTAGAGGGCCATAGAGAATATTTCTTCTGAAGGTGTTTGAACTGATATTACTTCCATTTCCAAAGGTTCTTGCATCCAGGGAGTTCCACTCTCGCACTGTTCTAGCAACAAAGGAAAACTTCCCAACATCCCTACAGACAGGTCCACATCTCAATTTGAATGCGTGATCGTGTCTACCTAAATAACCAGGGGGTAATAAGCTTTCTTTAATACTTGACCAACCACCTATGTTGTTTAGCCCCTTAAAAAGACCCACCAACCTAGAGGCCTTTCTACGCTTGGCCAATGAGACCCAACCAAGAGCAGTCAACAAATTGGACACACTACGAGAAAATGAATAGCAACCAGTAACAAAACGCGCAGCCCGTCTTTGCACCCTCTCAAGTTTCTCAACCTCTAACAGGTGATAGGGATCCCAGGCAGCAGATGCATATTCCAGCAGAGAGCGAACAAGAGCAAAATAAACTTTTTCTTTGACGATTTTGCTCGCCCTAAAAAACGCACGCCTGACAAAAAATAGTGCCGAGTTTGCTTTACTAACAACATTTTCAATATGTTTACTCCAACTCAAAGTTTTTGTGAAAGTAACACCTAAGTAAGTTACACTGTCTGCTAAAGGCAAGTCAAAATTTGCGATGCCGTATTTTCCAATAAGAGGGGATGTTTTCCTAGTAAAAGAAACCACCACACACTTCTCAACATTTAGCCGCATCCCCCAGTTGGCACACCACTGCCAGATGATTGATCTGACGCTGAGCAAATGAAGGATTTAGCCAAAATTCAAAGCTAAGTTTTTCTGTTTCGCTTTCATTCATTTTTGTCTTTAGGTAGGTAGACAGGCCTGACTTAAACTTATCTTAGATTCCAGGGCAAGAGGAGCTTTGAACATGTTTGTGAAGGAGCAGTCTCGTTCGCATCTTTTGATGTTTTGCTGCGTGGTTCAAGTTTGAGTTGGGCTAGATAGTGGTTAGGTATTTCTATAATGTAGGTATGTAATTTTGTGTTGCGCTGGGGTTTTGTGAGTGAGTGAAAGATGTTTTTCTTCAATTGTTTTGTCTTTTTAGTCGAAAGTAAATTTTAGGTTGTGGGTTTTTGCCGAAAAGAAGGCATCATACCTCACGTCTTGTCTTGTCTTGTAAAAGTTAACCGAGCTTATGCCGGGCAGCGCTCTCGCCGCGTGACTGACACAAGGCGAACCATTCCCCCGTTGTTGTGCACTGGAAAGGGGAAGTTCTCATCTCTATTTCATTTACTTCACTTTTTTTGCATCTCTTATTTCTTTCTTGTATTTCTTTGTCATCTTTATTTCTTTTCTTTTTATTCTTTTTTATAAGCTGCCTCTTTTGAAGTTGCTTTGCTTCCTTCCTTCATCCTTTTTTTTATCTTTCTTTTTTTTTCTCCTGTTTTAGATTATTAAAGAATGTCAAGGTGAGCAGTTGGATGAATTGTGGCAAGGGATGTCTGACGAACTCAGGAGATGACACGGAATGAAGGACGAAGGAGGTGTAGATTATTGACGAATGTGAAGGTGAACAGTTGCCTAGACGAACAACTGTGGTGAGGGATGTCTGACGAGCTCGGGAGGTGGCACTTTGTGGATGACGGGGGAGGTGTGGTGATGGTGCCTAGCCCGGGAGATGGTTGATCTGTCGCTGAGCAAATGATGAAGGATTTAGCCAAAATTCAAACCTAAGTTTTTCTGTTTCGCTTTCATTCATTTTTGTCTTTAGGTTGGTAGGTAGGCCTAACTTTAACTTATCTTAGATTCCAGGGCAAGAGGAGCTTTGAACATGTTTGTGAAGGAGCAGTCTCGTTTGTATTTTTGATGTTTTCCTGTGTGGTTCAAGTTTGAGTTGGGCTAGATAGTGGTTAGGTAGGTATTTCAATGTAGGTATGTAATTTTGTGTTGCGCTGAGGTTTTGTGAGTGAGTGAAAGATGTTTTTTTTTTCAATAATTGTTTTGTCTTCTTAGTCGAGAGTAAATTTTAGGTTGTGGGTTTTTGCCGAAAAGAAGGCATCATACCTTACGTCTTGTCTTGTCTTGTGGAAAGGGGAAGTTCTCATCTTTGCTTCATTTCATTCACTTTCTTTTTCTTGCATCTCTTTCTTCTTTCTTGTATTTCTTTATGTCATCTTTGTTTCTTTACTTTTTATTCTTTTTAAAAGCTGCCTCTTTTGAAGTTGCTTTGCTTCCTTCCTTCATCCTATTTTTTCTTTCTTTTTTCTCCTGTTTTAGACAAGAACGAATGTCAAGGTGAGCAGTTAGATGACCAGGTGGAATGGAGGAGGCTGGAACGTGGGTGCGACTAAAATGCTGAATTGCTGAAAATGATGCTGAAAATGGCTAAAACGCTGAACTGCTGAATTGCTGAAAATGATGCTGAAATGCTGAAAATGACTAAAACGCTGAACTGCTGAAAATGATGCTGAAAATGGCAAAACGCTGAAAATAATTAATTTTGCTGAACCGCTGAAAAACGGCTGAATTGCCTGCTGGAAAGTTGCTGAACCATCAGTGGACCTGCTGAAAAGTTGCTGAACCACCAGTAGACCTGCTGAAAACCTGCTGAACCACCAGTGGACCTGCTGAAAAGCTGCTGAACCACCAGTGGACCTGCTGAAAAGCTGTTGGAACGTTGCCGAACCACCAGTGGACCTGCTGAAAAGTTGCTGAACCACCAGCAGACCTGCTGAAAAGCTGCTGAACCACCAGTAGACCTGCTGAAAAGTTGCTGAACCACCAGTGGACCTGCTGAAAAGTTGCTGAACCACCAGCAGACCTGCTGAAAAGCTGCTGAACCACCAGTAGACCTGTGAAAAGCTGCTGGAAAGTTGCTGAACCACCAGTGAACCTGCTGGAAAGTTGCTGAACCACCAGTGGACCTGCCATCTTTTCACACCTGTCAAATCGGCTGCATTGCATCTGTTTGATGCCTTTTTGAAATGTCCATAAAATCAAAAATGTGCGGGGAATTTTTCTAAAAATCACCAAACATCTGAAAACGAATCAAAGTTTGTCGCCAACGTGGAAAAATTCATTTCAAATGCAAATTTCGGTGCAATTCTCATTATTTATTGGGCGCCCTTCGTAGACGTATTAATGATTTCATTATTTGAACGTTGCATTTCGCCTTCCGTTTCAATTCCATGTAAATAATTTGTAAAACATCTGACATGTAGGTATTTAAGTGGGGCTGATGCCCCAAAATACAAACAATTTCTTATCTTAACTTTTGCTGGACTTCTAACCTCTGTTCTTACTTCTAACCTTTTCTGTGCTTTTAGCTTGAAGAATGTTGTAGGCTTGATATTGTGCAACCATGCATTCTCTTTAAGCCATTTCATCAGATCCAGATTTAATTCTTCTTTAATTGGAGCTTGTGCTTATCATGGGTGTGATCAAAAACAACCGTCCTCAGGTGTGTGCTCCCACTGTGGATGACAATGCCGATGGTCAGGATGTCCATTTGAAGTAAGTCTGAGCATTACCTACCTATGTTGTTTGTGCCTACCTACCTACCTGGGTACCTACCTATCTCACCTCCCTACTGCTTGAAACTGATGGCAACTCTACCCCTCAGAATGAGCCTTGACAAAAATGTTTGCCCATTGAGAAATCAAACAGAAACAGAAACATCAAGGAATGTCTTTGCTTCTTGCATTTATTGTTTTAAATCATCTGAGTTCGGTCTTGTGCTCAAGGTAGGTACTGTTATCAGTGCAATTAGATTTACGTAAATTTGTGATTCTCTGTGATGTGCTTAGCTATTTGGCATGTATAATTATTGACTGTTAGGTACTTTGGTACCTGCTTGAATATGAATTGAATGAAATCAGCAAAACAGGCAGGCATGTAGGTAATACACAATCTATCTTATCTTGGCATTTATATATCTAATGCAGTTTTTGGTTAGCACTTGAAGGGTCTTCTTGGTTCAGGCCAAGGCTCACAAAAAACTGAGGTATCTACAGTGCCTTGCCCGTAACATTTTGCTCTAGCCACGTGGTTGTTGTTAAAATGCCACTCGTGCTCCAGTGGGTAGGTAGGTACATGGAAAGAACGATTTGGTAGGCACCGAGGCTTCGTAAATTTGAAATTTGGTACCTATTGGTAAATAGCAGTGGAATATTGCAGTGGAATATCACAAATAACATACCTAATGGGCCTAGGTAATGTTAAGTTGGATCAAATTGAGAAAAAAAAAACGAAAATGTTGTGACAGGAATTTATGCAGTCCAGCCACGAGTTGAGTGACACTGACCCAATTACGAGGGGTAGGCATCCCAAAGTAGTCTGTACCTCTTACGAGTAGGTATGTGAGAGGATTCTGGCCTGCCGGGGTCATATTCTGCCTCCCTTAATGCTAAGGAGCCCTTAGGGCCCCTTAAGGGCAGGTTACAAGTGTTATTCTGTTGCGGCACTTAACTTTCAAGGGAAAGTTGTATGGAATTTCTGTGCATTTCAATTTGTGATTGGATTGGACATTAATAAAAATATAAACAACTAAAAAATAAAAAATAAAAAAAATAATGGGGCAAAAAAAATCTTGTTGCATTAAATTATTTTAAGACCCCAAAGAAAAAGAAGTCATGGGCAAGCTGAAACTTTTTGGGCCCTTCATGTTACCTTGAAAGTCAAGGAGCAAGCCAAGGGGATATTGCCAATGAATGAATTTATTGCGTGCTAAAGAAAGCACATTTCAGTGTCCCAGAAGGCTTTTTATTTCTTTTACATCCGTTTATTCGAACTATGTTTCTCAAACTCTGTTTTTAATGTTTTTTTTGTGTTTTTTAATGTTTCTTAAATAGGCCTACCTACCTATACCCAGGGGTGTAAAAAACGGTTTGCCATCCTGGGAACATGGGCAGTGCCTCGTCGTCCAAGGTGCAAAATTTTCAATGTCGTCCAAGATCAAGTGCTGTTTTTATGCAAAAAAAGACGAGCAAACTGTGCATAACCTCTGCATGCTGGGGGCTGGCATTCGTGAAGGACAGGAGGCTTGGGGGTGATAATACCCCAGTATGAGGGGCTCAGTGGGGGTTCAGGGGGCAGAGCCCAGGGTTCGCCCCGGTTTAAACCCCCCCGGTTTTAACCGGGGGTTTTAACCGGTTTTAACCGGGCTGTGCAAAACTGAAAAACCCAAGGGAAAAACCCAGGGTAATTTCCAGGGTTTTTTTCAATTCGGAATGAAAAGTTTTTGAAGTTTTACATTGTAATTTTTGTAGCCAAATAAAATAGGAATGAAATATCATTGGGTTTTCATTGTTTAGGTCTGAAAAAACTGAAAAACCCAGGGTAATTTCCAGGGGTTTTTTAATTCGGAATGAAAAGCCATTGCAGTTTTACATTGTAATTTTTGTAGCCAAATAAAATAGGAATTATATATCATTGGGTTTTCATGTTTAGGTCTAAACTAACCTAACCTAACTCCTACATGGAAAATTGTAAACATGAAGACAGTAAGAAAGAGCAACCATGGAAGAGTGTACCTATTCTTATCTTTCTTTGCATTATCTCAATTTCACAATCCTACTTAATTCCTATGCCTAACCTAACCGGACCCTGAATAAAAAATACAATAAGGCAGGGCTGTGGTATGGTGTATGGTATTGTAATCTACAACTTGCAAGTACAAGTACCTACTGCTACTGCACACAGCAGCAAGTGCAACTAGCCAAATCATAGGCTTTCAAATCGAATCTCTGTGAAATCAAATGAGACACGGCATGTGAAATGGTTGAACATTATCCGAATCTCTTTTTAAGATTGGAAAAATCCGGCTTGATGGTGTACTGGAATTTTTTGCGATTTGATCTGGCTCTGGGCTCTAGCCCCAAAGCGAATTTTTGCAAATCGCTACACAAAATCTCGAATCGAACACTTTCCAATGAATGAAATCCTTCATCCTTGCCGGGCTAACATTCCAATCGAGGTTTTCGAGTTCGAATCGTTTTTTTCTAATCGAATCCGAACAGGACCGGAAGAATCGACATTTTGAATCAAACAATCAAAGCGAATCTTTGATGAGGATGAAATTGTCAAACTTGCACAGCGCATCCCCAGCAAAAAACGAAAAATCCAAAATAGGAAAAACCCAGGAAAAACCCTTAAAACCCGGTTTAAACCGGAAAAACCCGGGGGGCCGGGCAAAATTAAAAAACCCAGGGTTTTTGCGAACCCTGGCAGAGCCCCTGGCAGGCAGCATGGGGGACGGAGTCCCCCAAAAGCTGGAGCCTTTTGATACATTTTGGCAGTCCAAATGGCATCATCAGGCAATAAAGAGTCGCATTTGCCCCTGCAATGTCTCTACTGGGGTAGGAGAACGTGTGTCCCAGAACATGCCATTATGTCATAAAGCAAACAACAACACGGGTTCAAAAAATGCAAAAATGTGGATTGCCAAAGCGTGAAAGATTTCAACCAACGACAACAAAATACAAAAGAAAACAAAATGCCAGAGAGTGCAATCAGCAATGCAATGCAGAATGCGACAACGCCGGTTTGGAATGGTGCATTCGTTTTCAAAAACAAAATCTCATCATTGTTCTCGCATTTGTGTGATTTTGAACACAAATTTGGGAGCCACCACAATTTTGCGAAACCCTCGGTGTTTCAAACCTCGTCCTTCGTCAGAGCATCTCTTGTGGCCAGTGAGGAAGACAGTCATCTCATTGGTGAAAATGATCGGGAAACGTCACTTTTCGCGAGCAATGGGATTTAATTTGGAGGAGCAGAATCCATCTTCCTTTTTGTTTTGCAACTCGACATTTGGTGTAAATTTAGACTTTTCAACCGAGAATTTTGACTTTGCAAAACGAAATTTTGACTTTGCAACTGGAAATACCAACCCATGCAAATAAAATACTTAGGGTTGCCTTTCAGTTCTGAATCAAGTTGGGTGCCTCACGCATTCAAAACATTGTGAAAAAAGCTTTTAATCAACTGAAGTTCCTCATCAAGAACTATCATTATGCTTCTTCGCGAGTAAAGCCTACTTATACTTCTCAACAGTTCGTTCTTTGTTGGAGTACTCCACCACTTCTTGGGCACCTTACCAAAGATGCTATATCAATGCAATTGAGGCTGTGCAGAGGAGAGCAGCAAGATATGTCTCGGACAATTTTCGTTTTGATGCAAGTGTCACATCTCTCATAAATGAGCTTGGCTGGGACTCGTTTGAGATGCGGAGGGTTTTGCATGACATTTCAGTTTTGAGGCATTGGGCAGGCAGGTGGTACCTTCCAATTTGGGGTGGGTGTCAGAAAAGGAGAAGAAATTGATGTTTTTAAAAATTTTCGATGCAAACCCAGGTAGCGATCCCAAAATTTCGACTTTGCCAAGCAAAATTTTGACTGCAACTCGAAATGGCGACTGCGAAATTTGAAATTTTGACTTTGCAACTCCAAACTTTTTGCAACTGGAAATTTTGTGAAAATTTTGACTTTTCAACCCAAAATTTCGAGTTTGCAACTTGAAATAGCGGCTCTGAAATTTGAAATTTCGATCTTGCAACTCAGAATTTCTGTTTTATGACTCGAAATTTAACAGAGATTTCGACCTTCCATCCCAAAATTTTTGACGTTACAAAGCGAAATTTTGATTTGCATCTTGACACAGCGACTCCGAGACTCCGAAAGTCGAAATTTCGACTTTGCAATTCAAAATATCTGTTTTGCAACACTGAATTTAGCAGAAATTTCGACTTACAACCCAAACATCAACTTTGCAAAGCAAAATTTTGACTTTTCAACTGGAAATCGCTACTGCGAAATTTGAAATTTCGACTTCGCAACTTGAAATTTAGTAGAAATTTGTACTTTAGAGCCAACATTTCGACCTTGCAAAGTGAAATTTTGACTTTGCAACTCTTAATGGCGACGCCGAAATTTTAAATTTCGACTCCGCAACTTGAAATTTTGCAGAAATTTGTACTTTAAACCTAGCCCAACATTAATTCAACTTTGCAAAGTACAATTTTGACTTTGCACAACTCTAAATAGCGACTCCGATATTCGAAATTTAGACTTTCGCAACTTGAAATTGAGTATAAATTTGTAGGTACTTTAGAACCCAACATTTCGACTTTGCGAAGTGAAATTTTGACTTTGCAACTGCAAGAGCATACTGCTCTTTGCGGACACCCTGTCCTGTTTGGTTTTAACAATAAAATAAAAATTAGGGATACGGTGTGAGATTGCAGGCAACTCCTCGCTGTCGCCCGGCACTTTGCCGGCGGCATATAAAATTGCCTTGTTTTTTGCAATTTGCATCACACTTTTTCCTTTTTTTTTCGTATATGAGGTAGCCTGTGTTTGGGCCCTGTGCGGCCAAGGCAGTGATCCTCGCATTAGAAAGCTCGTTAAAATATGCTCGTCGCTTGCCAGTCAAGGCAGCCGAGCATAGGAGAGGCTTCTGCGGAGGCCGGGTATGTTGGCTCTTGATGCCCGGGTGAAGCCCGTGCGGGACCGGGATTTTGAAACTGCCCCAAAGGGGACAGGATAAAAACTGCCAGGAAGGCAGGTTTAAAACCGGTAGAGCCGGGATTTTTTTTTCCAAGCAAAGCTTGGGCTTTAAAACCGGTACCTGAACGCGGGATATAAACCGAGCCAAGGCCTGCTTGCCTGTTGCCGAGGCGGAGCCCCTCCTTTTTTTCTTTCCCAATGCTTTGTGACTCACCGCCATGCGAACGCTAGCTGGAGTGGCGGTATATAAATAATAATGGTGCTGTTAACCACGCCAAGGGCAGTCCGAAGCCTGCCAAGCGCCGAACGGCGTAAGTGGGACGGGCAGTCACCATTTCATTCTTTTTATGGGGCATTTTGTTCCCCATATCTTTAATCTAAATGGCGACTCCGAAATTCGAAATTTCGACTTCGCAAACTTGAAATTTTGTTGAAATTTGAACTTTTTATCACAGCATTTCAACTTTGCAAAGTAAAATTTTGATTTTGCAACTCAAAATAGCGACTCCAAAATTCGAAATTTGGACTTCGCAACTTGAAATTTAGTAGAAATTGGTACTCTGGAGCCCAACGTTTCGACTTTGCAAAGTGAAATTTGACTGCGACTCGAAAAGCGACTCCAAAATTCGAAATTTCGATTTTGCAACTCCAAAGTTCTGTTTTGCAACCCCGAACTCGGAATTTGGGAAATTTTGCCATTGACTTTGTATTCAAAATTTCGACTTTGCAAAGCGAATTTTGACTTTGACTTGCGAAATTTTGATTTGCAACTCGTACACTCTGAAAATCTAAATTCGACTTTGCAATAAATTTGTTTTGCAACTCAAATTATCGTTTTGCAACTCAAAATTTAGATACCTAAATGGTTTTCAAACCAAAAATTTCGATTTTGCAAAGCGAAATTTTGATTTTACAACCGAAAATAACGATTCTGGAATTCGAATTTTTTGGCAACTCTATTTTGGACTTTTCAGTCATTTCGAGTTCATTTGCTTGATTTTGATTTCTTAGCTATCCATGGGAATGCATGTTAAGTTGGCAATCTCTTCTTCCGAAATTCGAGAGGTGGGCATTTTGTCTACAATTTTTGTTTACAATTTATTTGGCAACTCTATATTTGGACTTTTCAGTCATTTCGAGTTCAGTAAGCTTAGAATTTTGATTTCTTAGCTATCCATGGGAATGCATGTTAAGTTGGCAACCACTCTCTTCTGTCCGAAATTCGAGAGGTGGGCATTTTGTCTACAATTTTTGGGGAATGTATGACGTCGACCCTGTAACGACATTTTTGCTGCCGTGCAGTGTTTCTGAGGCACAGGGTTTGATATGGCACGACAACTTTGTTGAAGCAATCTTGGTTGGAGAAGCCATCATTGACCATGTGAAGGAGAGTTTGCAGCATTGCAGCTTTGTAACGGGGCCCATACAGATCCCGTATGGGACCAATATGGATGGTGTGACATGGATTTAAACATGCGTTCTCAATCTCGGAAGACCGGATGACGGAAGACAATGTCCCCACCATTTTAGGAAGACAGGCGACCTTAGGTAAATGTTTGTTCCTCGCCACAGTTTGTGTTTCAGTGTCGAGTTGAAAACAAGCTTTGAAAGTCAAAATTTTGAGTTGCAGAAAGTCGAAATCATGTTTCTCAGCTTCATGTCTCTTTATGCATTCCCTCGGAGGTGGACCATTGGACCAGCACTGGAGGCAGAAATCATCAAGTGGCACAGGATTAACTGCAATAATTTATTTTGGGTGGGGTTTTTTTTTTTGTTTTTTTTCTCGCATTCGTGCTCCGCGAAAGCATGGGCTCTGGAATTCCCGATGATGTGTTGCCCTTGCCGTGAATTTTTCCGACCAACAAGGGAGCTCGAACTCTGTGCCGGCATCTCTCAGCCTCCTGCAGTCGTAAACCTGAACCGATATCTTTTCAGAATTTCACGATCTCTGCAGAGCTCAGCCAGCAATGCAGCATGTGGTGATGCGAATGCGAATTCGTAAAAAAAAATGAATTTCGCATTCTCGCTTTTGCGTTTGTTTAAAATATTAATTTCGGCTCCACCACAATATGCAGGCTCAGCAATTGGCATTACTTGTGGGTGTGCTTGTCATAACGTTTATCATACGTGAATATGCAGATAGGTAGTGGGTGGGGCCGTTGCTGGGCTCAATATTCTCGTCAAAAACATGTCTGAATGTTGCCGAATTTTTGTGCAAGTCGTCCAAAGTTGGCCTTGCCGTCCAAATTCAGCCTTTGCCGTCCTGGGAACATTGATCCCATGTTCCCCCTTTTTTTACACCCCTGCCTATACCTATATTAAATTGTATTTTTTGTATTTTTGGTGTATTTTAAATTGTTGATTTCAATGCCTAGTAGGTATGTATGTTTTCTGCAGAATATTGTTAATTCAGAGACCAAAGTACCTATTTTAAAAATGAGAAAGTCAGCTCAAGGTGGATTTAAGGGCACATTAAGACATTAAACTTATGGCATTTAAGGGCACCCTTCTAAGTAGGCCAGCTGGGGGGGCTGCAACTGACTTGCACCAAAAAATCTGAGGTGTCCTTAAAACATAAAATCACAAGTGCCCATCTCTTAAAAAATCTGAATTTTAAGGGCCCTTAGTTTAGGGAAGCAGCAGAATCGGGCCCCTGTCTGCTTGGGGTTTAATTCTAAGATATTTGACGCACTGTTCTCCTTCAGTCTGCCGGCAGCATCAATACACATGTGTAGCCGGCAAATTTCTGGGGTGTCTGCACCCCTTACAGTGGTTTTTTGGTGACGCATTCTGTTTGGCTTGCCTTTGCACAAAAGGCTGCAAGAAACTGGCCGCATGGAAGTTCTCTGTTGGGAGGCAGCTCACCTTTCTCAAATGTAGGTTGGGCAAGCAGTGCCCATTCCTCTTGACATATTCTGCACAGCATCAGCACCTCTTGTCGATGAGATTTCCATGACTTCGATCTGTTATTTTGCATGACAGATCCCTTCCACCTCCAGACTGCGAAGAGTGGTTTTCAACACTAATGGAGATTGGTTCTATCATTTGTATGACAAGTCCCCTTCGGACTGGAAGCATGATTTTCAACTATCCATCCAGGATCTTAATTACCTAGATCTCAGTTGTGTTACATGTTACACTTACCTACCTGTTGATTGGAGCTATGTCGCCTCTTCTTTTAACCTTTTCTGGGCTGGCAAAAGCAAAAGTGGTGTGGTCAGAGCAGGTACAGGATTATTATGGCCTGGGAAGCATGATACTGGGAAGGTCTTTGTTGCATAATGATGTTGTGTATTTTGTTTTGCAATCACATTATGCCCAAAAGTTCCGTCAATTTAAATTAAAATAGCCTAATAATTATTCTTCATTCTTAAAATTTTTTCAGCCTAACACCGGAAGAGCCACATCTGAATACTGGTGAAGAAGAATTAAATCACAATGGATCTGATAGAAATGGTGGATTCTCCAGCTTGTGCAGAATCAAAAATCAAGCAATACACAAACGAAGAAACAGAGGGCCTTCAACTCCATGTGGCTTCTCAGGTGGCAAAAAGGGTGGTGTCCGTCGGACGAGGAGATTTGAAAACAGTAGGCAATAATGTTCTTTGCTAATAATGTTCATGCTAATAATGTTCATGCTAATAATGTTCATGCTAATAATGTTCATGCTAATAATGTTCATGCTAATAATGTTCATGTACCTACCACGTAGGCAGGGTTCGAAATTAAGATTTTGAACAGGGAGCCTGCCAGGCTCCTGATAATTTTCTTTCTGGAAGCCTGCGAACTGATCTGGGAGCTCGCAGGTTTCACTTCAAAAATACACTCTGGTACCTAGCCTTCTGCACTTGTTGGTTAGACGGTGGTGTGGTGACTCACCTTTTTCCAGACAAGCAACTTGGGTGGTGACCTTTTAGTGATGGGTGCTGGATTCATGCTGCTTCAAGGAGTTTTTTTAAAGTCTTGCAGCCCTTCACAAACTGCGAGTCCTTGTCAGCAGAATCAGAAACTTCACAGAGTCTGCAAAACATTTTGGCGTGGGTTTCATGGTGCCGCAACCACCTGAACTCTGCAATCCATTCAGCCTGAAACTTCCTTTCACGTGTTTTGTCATACTCTTTGTTGCATTCAACCATACGTTCGTGCTCCTCTTCGCTGCCTTTCTTTGCTCTCTTTGCCGGCTGCTCCTTTGCTTTATGCAAACATCGCCATATTATCACTTATTAGCAATGCATCAAACTCGCCGTCCGGGGGTTGGCAGGGGGTTTGGGGGACGGAGTCCCTCAAAGCTAGAGCCTTTTGAAAAATTTGGGCTATCCAGATGGCATCCTGTGCGTCAAGAGTATAATATTTTCTTCTGAAATGTGGATACGGATAGGCACTCTATTCTTCACGGAGACTGAGGATGAGACAATGAGAGCACCTACCAATCCAATAGATGAGGATAGTAACAGGGTCAGAGCAGAGAAAAGAAAGTAGGTATGAAAAACTGGAATGGGAATTAGTGAAACCAATTCACTGAACTTAAGGAGCAGTGCATGGAGAAAAGGAAGAGAGGGATGAAGAAGTAAAACAAAAGTTGGACCAAGGAATAGGGGCAGAGCAGGGGGAAAAGGGGTCAAGGTCAAGAAATTCAAAAGGGTAGGCAGGGAATATGAAAGGGGGTCTGAGCATGGGTAAAAAGGGGGACCAACGAAGGTGTATGAAAAGGGGGTAGCCGGGCAGCGCATGGGTAAAATGGTGTCAAGAAATACAGAAAGGGGCCAAGAAATAGTAAAAGGGGGTTGAGCGTCGAGCATGGGGAGGGGTGCAGGGGTTCAAGAAATCCCGACAAAAGGGGGCAGCGAGCATGGAATGAAAGGAAGGGAGTGGAGCAAGGGTCAAGGGCAAGGGTATTGGTAATGTCCTTTACAAAAAAGGGCTGACACAATGCAAATGGGGTTCCGATGGACAAGAGATGAAGGTCATTTGTTTATGCGTGGTAGAGGAAAAGGGAGCGTCAAGGAAATTGGAATTGGTGCAAAGGTGGTCTGCAAAAAAAGCTCGTTTCATTAAAAAATAGCTTGTTTAATTATTTTTTTCTCGCGAAAGTGGGGTACAGCTCAGGGAGGGGATAATCCCCCCCTATGGGAATGTATGCCAGGGCCACCACGTGCTCCCCTGCTAAGACATTCCCATTGTTTGGGTTTGAGATAGAAGATGCCAAATGAAGAAAGACCAAGCGATTTATCTGCTGTAAAACAAAATCGAAACTTTTATACCGAGCGAAACTACAAAAATCAAACCCGCCTCTCCACAAACAATCTCACTCCAAAACCTCACATGAAAAATAGGCCTTTGACTCTCTCTAAATTTAAACAAAGGTTAAAATGAAAACGAAAGGACAAAAACAAACGATGACAGACTAAAAGGATGTACTATCCTCCACACAGGATCGCCCCATTCGCGCCCTCAGATCCACACCGGAAGAAAAGCCTCGTGGCTTCCTGGTTCCGTGAACCAAATTACGAACCACACCATGCCGCACGCGCATTTGATTGTTCTGGCCACGAAGATAGAAGATGGGGGATGAAACTGACGAATCTTGAGAAGATGCCCAAGATCTTGAAACTTGAGAAGATGCCCAAGAGTTGGCATCTGTGAACGTTTCTCTGATCTCTGCATGCCTCAACGAAACTATACATCCCAAATGAATCATCTGGAGCTTGACCAAGACAACCGTTTTCTGTCATCGTTCTGACGAATATCGACAATCCGTTTAGGCAACTTCAAAGAAACAACATTTCACGGAGAGCTTGAATGACTTTCGGAGTAATCAAAAATGTGTAAACTGTGTGAAGGAAACAGTGACCTCAAAGAAAGAATAATTTCACCTTGCAAAGGCCAAAGCAGGAAAACCAAACCGCTTCCTGGAAAACAGTCAGCACACCTTTCATGTTGCTGCCAGCTCCGTCTACAGCCAAAACCGAACAAGCCCCGTTTTTTCTCTCGCTCCGCTCACTTGGCCCCGTACCTGCAGTCCCCTCTGCTTTTCACACGTCAGTGACTCAGCTTATCAGCTGATTGCATCACACCACATTCGCTGTTATTTTCCACATCTGCTGTCTGCACATCTGACCTTGAACTTGCAATTTAATTTCATTGCCTTGCCTTCATTGTGTTTTCGGCAACTGAATGAGACTGACCTGCGGAAGTAGACCTGCGAGTTTTTGTGATTTGCATCTGAGCGCTGTTTGCATGAATACCTGCATGCTCACCTACATTGACCATTGTCTGGAATGGTCAAATCTTTTACACACGTGCGCAGCATGTTGGGTTTGATTACGCATGAATACGATGTTTCTCCCTCCCGCCATTCGTTGTGCACGTGGACTCATCCAATGGGCGGAAGAGAAAATGAAGAAATCATCTCATTCTCTTCAGCATGTGTGTTTGCTCCTGTCTTGCATTCATTCATGCTTGGTGCTGCTTGGGATCTTTGTTTTCTTTTCTGCCTTGAATTTTGCACTGCGGTCGGAGCGGTCCTCTCTCTCTGTGTCTGCGAAGCAGAGGAACCCCAATGATGGATGGCTCTGTCTTATTTTGTCATCCTTGGATTTTTTCGAAGAAAAGTCCACTCGCGTGCGACGCGGAAACAACAGTTAATTTCGAGCGCCCTGCACATAGGCTGCGTACCAAAGAATTATTGTTTCAAATTCACAGTGGCATGGCATCAGGGGAGACAAGGGAGACAGTGTCTCCCCTGATCGAAAAATGGAAATTGTGGAGAATGTTCCATAAAACATGTTGAGGTCAAAAATGAGGATTTTCTGCCAAAATTGATTCATCAGAGGACCATCACTAAATTTTCAAATTTAACGGTCTGAGAGGTCTATGGGTTACATTGATGGCACAAGTGAACACAATAACAGAAGACTGCAATGAAAAACAATGGCCCCAACATTTGGATAAGGCCGATTCCTTTTCCTGTGTAGATCCATGCTAAAAACGTTTTGGACTGCGTGATAATTGTTTTTATTTTTTATTTCTTTTTTAATTCACTCCGCATTGCTGACACGTTGAGTCGTGTCAACTGAACTGGGTGTGTGTGACGGTTCACACCTTGGACCAAATTGTAAGACAATGGAATGATTATCGGGTGGTATTTTGCACATTTCTCACTTGAACATTTTTTTGAATTGAATTTTTTGCAGACAAGAATTTGATCGATTCTTGTGGTGGTGATGATTTTGATGAGTTGAGCATTGATGATTTCTCAAATGCAAAAGGTGTTTTCTCATCATTGTTTGAGGATGCGGAAAAGATGCAGGTTAGCACTTTTTCAATTATTATTCTAACTAGTGGGCTCGATTTAACATGATACGCCTTCGTCCCAACACTGGGATTTCCTGGCACAATAGGTGAATGCACAATCCACAATCTTCACGCCTGGCAAATTGTCATTTCAATGAACGAATCTGCCGCAGAATGTGTCGGGAAATCCAATGCTTTCAAGATTTGGCAGAAAATTGCACCCAATTCTCCATCTGAAAAATTGCAATGGAGAGATCAACTTGTCCACACATTGAGGGGGAGTTGTTTGCATTTTTCACAAAAGTTAGAGTGTTCAAATCAAGATTCGTAGGCATGTGGGATTGTTGGGTTGGCCAGAGTGCAGGGGTTCTCGAAACTTTTCCTCAGAAACTATCAATTGTTGCACCCTGCCCCGCCTAATCTTTTCCTCTCCCTGTCGACAATGCATCTCACTACCACTCCTGGAATCTGATCAAATTGCCCTTTTCACATTCCTGCTTCCACACAGCCCTGTCAAATGCCTCCACCATGTAGGTACCTTCTCGGCAGCCCTCTTACATTCTTTGCTATTCCTGTGTCGTGTTGTTTTTGTGGTCGCACTGATTGCACTTATTCCCTCTACTTATTTTTCTCACAACGTCCATCCCTCTCTTCCGGAGTCTCTTCCTCATGTCATGTCTTCTGCCTCTTGCACTCAACACCACCCTTTCCCTTCCTTTGTATCGCCATCCTCTGCCTGTTTTCTCCTTCCCTTGGTACCTATTCTCCTCACTCCAGTCCTAGTGCAATTATTCACTGCATAGAAAAATAAATCAAGGTCGGCCTGAATTTGTCAATAAGCTTGATGCTTTCTAGGTTCATCTCCCCCCCCCTTGAATCCAAGGCCATTGATGTTCGCTGGCAGCATTCATAACCAAACCACAATGAATGATCGGATCTAGACCAATTTTTCCATTCTCGCAAGACTGCTCTTGCTCAAAGGTGGACGCTTTGTTTTTGTTTTGTTTTTTTTTTTCTTTTACAAATCCAACTAAGGTTTGTTGACAATATGCCTACCTACTTGCCCCAATGAATGTTCAAGAATCTTGGAAGTTCAGTGCAAACATTCAATATGGAATTGGTAATTTTCGAATTGCAGGCAATTGCTTTGCTTTGCAATTTTTTTTTTTGTATCACAACAGACCTTCAGCTCTGCCGAACCCAGATTTCCTGCCTGAAGTTCCCGTATTTCTCTTTGAACCTGCCCGTGTCGCTTCCCCGACTCGGGAAATTCTTGCTACACCCTTTAAATCAATGTTCGTTTGCTGTCAATGCAGCAGCAGCAGCAATAACCAGATAAGCATTGACTGTGGTTGCTGTGATGGTGACACATTTAGCTTTGTTTAATTTTTATTTGTTTTTGATCTTTTTGTTTATTCATTTCTGTTTTTTCCATAGCCATGCAGCACGAAGTCTGCATGGATACATAGGTACTAACCCACCGTAGGTACCAACCAATTCATGAACTTATGGAAATGTTGCGTTGAACGCTTGCTGCTGGAACGCAACCAGCCGAATTATCCGAAAAGGCTATCAGGGGCGGGCATAGAAGATTTTTTTTTCTCTCAGGAGAATTCTTCTACTTCCTGAGCCTACGATCATGCCGAAGGCAGAGGCAGGGCACTCAGTGTTATGTAGCATAGGTACCTATTATATGTCGGGCGCCGGCACAAAGGGCGTGTAGAGGATAAAAATCTGGAAACGGGCAAAATACTGCAAATAACAAATTGATGCAGTTGGAAAACGGATCAAAGAATGCAAAGCTTCATTTCATGATATCCTAAATTTTTTTATTCATGCTGAATTACCTGCTTAGGTACTCAAAACAAATATTGCTTTTAATGAATCGCTGAATTGCCGGGATCAGTTGGTAACCCCTGAATTTCTTCTGGTGAAATAAAAAAGCAAAATTTGAGTAAATTGACATTTGTCAGTATATATTGCCTTGCAGTGTTTGCAGAATGGGTGAGCCAGTGTCTATTGTATTGAGATCCCGATCGGTCGACCATAGTTGGTTTCCCTGGAGCTGCTTGAATTTACTTTTATATTGACAGATAAATAAGTACCTACTTCATCAGTTTCCTTAACAAAGGAAAACCATGGAAAAACCCAGAAAACCCCTGATTTCAACCATTTAAGCCTAGTGGGCTGGGTTTTATTGAAATGAAAACAACAGGGTTTTTTCTTCACACCATGAAATGCTTTGCGAAGCTTGTTTGTTTTATTGTTTATTTTTCAGCACCAGTGAAATCCTTATTTTTTGTCGTGGCTTTGCTTTAATAATTTGGAGGCCCACTACCTGTTGTTTCTTTTTCTCATTTGTACTTTTGTACTTAGCTTTGGCTCAATTTTCTTGAGACCTCTGAAGTTAATCAGAATGCAGTTCTGAAAAAGAAGGCAAAGAGAGTCAGCAACAACAAGATACGAGATGTGAAGTCTTCTTCTCTCCAGGAGGAGGATGATATTGATGATAGTGGACATATTATGATTATGTCTGGCTTTACTGCTGATGCTGCTGCTGCCAATGAGAAGAGGCAGCAGAACAATAGCAACCGCAGTAGCAGTTATTGCAGCAACAAGGCACTTGCACCGGAGGTTGCATTCTACAAGATCAAGAAATGTCTGAGACGTATCTTGAAACAGAAGAGTGCTCCTGTTGTGAGTTAAAGAGAGAGCAACCAAGGCTAGCCCTAGCCCTGGAGTTTGACTCGCTTTCCAACATTTTATATTTTTAGTCTTCTTTGGCTTTATAGTAAAATGAAAAACACTCCTGCTCCGGCTAGCTCATTTCTGGACTATCCTCAGCTCAGGGCATATGAAACATTAGCTCACTTAAAGTAAACCAAGTTAAACAGGGAGGTACCCAATGAACATCTCCATGGCCAGCAAGGAAAAGCCCCCTTCCAGCACGTTCTTCCGACCTCGTGAAGAAAGTCAATTGACTTTATGGAAATTTATAAAATTGAATTTCTATTTCACCTAAAACCACAAAGAAAAAACGTTTCAATAAATCATGAAAAAATAATGAAATTATTTGCCCCCAGAGAAGCACGTATTTGCATAAATATTGGTGTGCATGAAATGACAGAAATCAAAAATTATTTTCACTGCCTAGATTTTCCCCGATTGCAGCAAGTGATGTGAGCAGCTTGCATGAACTTTGTGTGCTTGTGAATTTCATTTTCTGTGTGTTTCTTCTGCAAATACGTTTTCACTGTGTTTTTCTAGACCACCAGGGATGCAAAATCTCTTTAATAACCACTGCCTGCTTGCAGAACCTGCCTCTGAAAAGAGGCCTGAATGTGTTGCTGCACTGCAGTCCAGTGCTGTGGATCATGACTAAATTTCCAACATTTATTACCTGCCAAAACAGGCAAAAATGAGTTCATTGATATTACCAGCTGATTTTCCAAAAAAAAATTTTTTTTTAAAGTAAAAAAGAGGCCAATTTTTTCCAAACCTTTATTTGCCAGAAAAAAAAGTTTTGGAAACCACCGAAAAACCAATTTTCAAATTGCCCGAAAATTTAAATTTTTAAAATTTTTTTTACGCAAAACTTCAATCCGAGGTTTTCAAAGACCATGTTTTTATGAAAAATGACTTGCAAAAAAGACAAAATTTATTGTGCATTGGTTCAAATTTCAGACTGTAACTGACCGGGCTCAAATTGAAATTCCGGCTTCCATCAGCTGGATTTCCATGAAATTTTGAGTTGGTATGACAAAGTATGTCCATTTAGCATACTGCAAACAGGAGATCTCACTTAAAAAGTTTGGCCCATTTCTGCTGCTAATAGGTATAGCTGCTGCTGGAAAACTGTGAGAGGTACGAGGCTGAAATTTTGCACTGAACGTACTCTTATTATGTTTAACAATCCCTCAAAAAAAATTTCAGTAAATCGGATAAGAAGCAAAAATGTTTTCCGTAAGGGTACCCCCTTATTAGCTCAAATCTCCCCTTTAGAATGTTATTTATTTCACTCGTGTCCAAATGGGCCGCAAGGAAAACAGGAACTAAAGTAGGAATTCATTTCAGATAAAATCATAAGAGTAGAAATTTGACACTTGGGCAGAAGGGGCTGCATCACATTTGGTGTAGGTACATGGGTCTGGCAACTCATACTCTTGTTCTCATCTGTTTTTTATGAAGTAGGTTTTGTGAGGAAAGACTTTTGGGTGACATGACACATTGTAATAATGACACAATTGGTTTCTGGTCTCACTGCTCTCAGGATGGTGTAGGCGCTTGTTGAGCCTGCACTTCTTTGTACATCAAGTCTGTGACGATGTGTATGCACTGCATTATGTCAATGTCCCTTCCTTATGCTCCAATCTTCTAATTTCTTTTTCTTTTGTTCTGTTCTGTCTGTTTCTTTCAGTACTTTATAAAAGATCTGGAGGATGAAGTAATTACTCAGTTCCATGCTAAACCAAATTGCATTTACGACTCGCCTCATTTGACAAGTTTTCAAAGACTGCTTCTGCATGGACTCAGCACTTATAATGCTCGCATTCAAGAAGTATGTCCTTTCTTTCTTTCTTTTGGCCATGTGCAACCATCATTATTTTTATGACACTATTTACAATAATAATTGTATTTCCTCATAAAGCAAAGAATGTTTTGTTTTGTTTGCCGTTGCAAACAAGGCTGGTAAAGTTCCTGGTTTTTTTTTCTGGGGTTGAGCTTTGTCCGCAGCATTTGTAAATTTATACGCCATTTGTAAATATATATAAAAGAAGTTTCGCCCCCCCTGGACTGTGGCTTTGTCAATCCAAATAAACAGGTCGTTGCTTACTGCTGTGAAAGATAACTGTCGCATGTTATCTAAATTTACAAACAGTTACAAACAACAGTTCTTTGCTTCCTTTTTATCAACTAGATTTGCATAGATGCCCAAAATCCAATCCTGTTTTTATGCAAGTGAACAAAAATGAAACAAAAAAATTCGGCAACACCTAAACGCAAATAGTAGATGGTATCTTTGGGGCAACTAAAAGTTGCTGTGACTTCTCTGTGCTACTTTTAGAGCCAATAACTTTTTATCTATTTGTATTTCAATCTATGGCCCATTTCAAATGGCAAGGAATGATCATCCGGGAATCACCATTATTTTCACAGTTGTTGGGGCATTTTTAAGATTTCCCAGTTTTTCGTAGCAGATTCTGCATTCAAAGTATTGTGGATAATAGTGTGGCTGTATGTGAGATCCTTATTAGAGTAGCCTTTTCTTGCTTAGCCATCAGCTGCATGGCTGCCTCTTCAGAATGCCAAACTATGCCATTGGTGATGATGATATGGGACTTTGACTCAGGACATGACTAAAGTGCAAAGGAGGCCTCTCTGATTGCAGAGGCAACAAGACAAGGCGGGGAACAAAAAAAAAAAAAAAAAAAAAAAAAAAAAAAGAAAGAAAGAAAGAAAAACCATCTGGGTTTTGACCATCGAATATCAGAATTGTCCTTCCCACATGTTGGCTGAACAATGCCTGTTTACTGGGTAGAGTGGTGGTTTTGGCTGGATTTCTGTCTGTCGATGTGAAGTGGTTGGTGTTGGTAGGTAGTTGCAATTAATCTGACCAGAGTGTGACACCATCTGAGAATTTTCAACGAACCCACTGCAGGCAGTTTGCAAATCATTTCATTCAATTTCCTTGCATTTCAATTCCATACGTCAATCACTTACGACAAACTTTTTGTTTACGTCATTTCTTCATTCATTGGGCCTCTCATGTACACCATCCACAGCTTATCGAGATTCATCGTCAATTCGGTATTTATTTTAGGTCAAGTAAATTGCCATTTTTAGTGGTCTTAGATATTCATTCATTTTAGTTTGTGGGGATTTCCTGTCCAAACCAAGATCCATGCCTAATGCGTTATCTGTTAAACTGGCAATTTTTCTTGCC